>JAAGEH010002356.1:0-40097 GCA_011751065.1 Lasiurus cinereus | reverse complement strand
AGGGGGGGTGGGGATGGATGAGGGCATGTATGGGGGGTAGGGAGGGCAATAAGGGGAAAAATAATAAATTAATAAATTAAAAAGAAAAGAAAAAAAAGACATGCATAAGCAGTGTTCACCTAAGATTAAATATCGACATGGGACACCTTTGTGGCTAGGTAAAATGTCACTCACGTTTTATGTTAAGTGTCCTACCTGTGGCCCCGAATGTTTACAACCTCCTCTCTTCACTGGGAGGCTCCCTCCTCGGCAGGAACCGTGTTTCGTTCCTAGCAATGACGACCTGTGCTAATTATCCTCCAGCACTTTTCCTGGTGCAAGAATCAGTGAAGTGGAGGTTTAGGTACCCAGCTGGGCAGGTTCCAGGAGATTACCTTTGCTAATTTCCAGTCATTCAAGGAAGACAAAGGAGTAACTAAGATAGTTACCAGGATTTTAAAGAAATACTGTTCCTCCTTCCCTTCCCCACCCGACCCCCACCAAAATTTGTAGACTTCTGTATTTCACACTTTTACATCTGTTCTTCTCCAAAAATAAAGATGGTTTATATTCAAGAAACAAGAACTACAATACCAGCGCAAGTTATGACTTTAAAATACTCACATAGAGAACATACATACTGTTCAGACCAAAAAGTGTGTGCAGTGTTCCTCTCCAAAGTAGCATCTGGACATTAAACTCCAGGAGAGCACGGTCCTGCTTTTGTTTGTGTACATGGTAAGAAAATAGTTATTTTTGACTGGTGCTAGCTAGCAGCACCAGTTTAAGGAAAAACAGAAGAGAGGGTGTTCCTTTTAGGAACAACAAACACTTGGCTTTGACCTATGAACCATTCCAGAGTAGGTCACCAGCACCAGAACCATGCAGGCTCCATTGCTACCCAGTTTCTGGCCTCTGAGGACTTCAACTGGAAAACCCCAGGACTCCCAAACTCAAAAAAAAATAATTTCAACTACATAAATGGCTGCTCAGGGTTCTTGCCTTGGAGCCTAAGACACCACCACTGACTAGAAAGAAAACCGTCCCAGAGAGAACTTTTTGTATAATATAATTAATTCACTGCCCCATCTAGAGAGTAATTAACAATACTGATTAAAATGCTTGCACAATTCCCTGATACTTTAATAACTTTCCGACCTCTTCTGAGAAAGTTCAATCTGTTTCCCAATTGTCAATATTGAAAAGAACTTAATCATATTTAACCAGAAATCTTTGTATCCAGTCTAATGATGATTAATAACAATCTCTTTTCCCTTTTAAAACAGGTCTTCCAAGATGGGTCTTTGAATTCAATTTTTCAAAAGCATCTTCCCTGATAGTGAGTATGAAATAAAATTTTATATATGCTCACTAGAGGCCCAGTGCACGAATTTGTGCACCAGTGGGGTCTCTCAGCCTGGCCTATGGAATCAGGCTAAAACTGACTCTTCAACATCCCCCGAGGGGTCCCGGATTATGAGAGAGCACAGGCCAGGCTGAGGGACCCCACTGGTGCACAATTGGGGTTGGGGAGGGACATAAGAAGTAAGCTGGGGAGGGACCACGGGAGGGCTCCAGGGCATGTGCAGCCCATCTTGCTCAGTCCCAATAGGCCAGATTCCCCTGGTTGGAGAGTCTGCCTCCTGGTGGTCAGTGAATATCATAGTGAGCGGGTGAGCAGCTTTAGTGTATCATGAGCATATTATGCTCTGATTGGTTGAAAGGCCGACCAGTCAACCAGACACTTAGCATATTAAACTTTCATAATATAGGATTACCAAGTTGTGTTCATAGTTGCCTTACAATCATAATCAACATCAACCTTCCCCCATATAAAAATACATGTGTAAGCAGTATTCACCTACCCTCCACTTCACTGATTGTGCACCAATTGGTGTGTCTCAGTGGTTGAGTGTCAACCTAAGAACCAAAAGGTCATGGTTTGATTCCCAGTTAGGGCAAATGTCCAGGTTGAGGGCTTAATCCCCAGTGGGGGATGTGCAGGAGGCAGCCAAACAGTGATTCTCTCTCATCATTAATGTTTCTATTTCTCTCTCCCTCTCCCTTCCTCTCTGAAATCAATAGAAAATATACACTTTAAAAAATAAAATTAAAATAAATATTGACATAGGACCTTTGTGGCTGGGTAAGAGATGTTTATGGATTATTGTTATAAGGAAATTCTGTGAGATTTCTCAGTAGAAAACTCTTTAACTGGCTATCTAAAGTGCAAATATCCCTTCCATTTTCCAAGTCTCAAAACAATAAACAACCCAAAGATTTCAGGCTGAGAGCTTCTAGGCAAATGTCAGCACCGCCTGGGGTTTTACATTGAATCCCTCCAGGACCATAGGGAAAAGCAGAAAATTAACACCAGACCCAGGCAGCTTCATCCTTTTCTGCCCCCTGAATAACCTTGCTAATAAAAAAATTTTCTTCAACTGGCAATGCAAAGAACAGTTCGGGATTACCCATTAAAAGTTGTAGACTTTTCCATTTCAGGTATCCCCCTTTCTTACAAACAATTCCAATCCCTATAATATCAAGGTAAACTGTTAAATTCTATATTCCTAAAAGTATATGCCTTCCACAATTTGAAGCCATACCCCTTATGAAAAAAAGCAGTGATCTTATATGAATTACTATTTCCTACTCTGGAACATTTTCAAGCATTCTCAAACTTCTTTGGACATGTTCTATGTTTGTCCAAAGCAACTTATATTTAGTAAACCATTTTTATGAGTATTTCTTTATCGTGCATTTCTCTCACTCATCAGACACTAAGATCCATGAGGACAGTGTATCTCATTACCATACCCTTAGCATCTTTCACAATACTAGGCACACAACAGATGCTCAATAAATATATGTTCATGAACAAATGAACAACAAGAAGAAAACTGTCTTTTAAACAATTAGGCCAGTGATTCTGAAACTCTAAATCACATCAGAATTACCTGAAGGGGCTTCTTTAAGCACAGGTTGCTAGGCCATATCCAGCAATCTGGGAGTTTCTGATTCAGTGGGTCAGAGAAAAAGGCAGGGCCAAAGTGGTGATCAGGAAGCTGCTGACCGAAGGATCTCACTTTTAAGCAGTTAACCTGTCAACCAGCTTTTAGGAAATCCCAATGCCCAGGATAACATTTACTAAGAACCTGTCAGCTGCAGAATCCTCTATCACCTACTTGGTAAGCTACACAGGTCCTTGCTCCAAGCACTATTAAAGTTGCCAACACAGGACTATTGTGCAGACACAACACATAGAGACCCATGTCTGAAACAGCAAGAAGTCATTAGTACAGTTAAACTAAAGATGTTTTATTTCTCCAATGCATTTCTTTATAATGTATCCTACTGTGTAGTTTAATCTATTTTTCTCAGAAATTACTAAACCACAAAGCATAGCCATTCTTCCTTGTACTACCCCTACTACATTTCACTTACTAATGGGAGTTTCATCTGAGGGCAGGACACAAAATGTAGTGAGTGAGCCCATATTAATTTTATCTATGTCGGAAAAGAGACCAAGATGGCGGCATAGGTAAACACCTAAACTGCTGCCTCACACAATTTCAAAACTACAATTAAAAGATAAAACAGACAACATCCAGAACCACAGGAAGGCTGGCTGAGTGGAAATTCTACAACTAGAAGGAAAGAAAAAAAGCACACTGAGACTAAGAGGAGCTGTAGGAGGCAGAGGTACTGAGATGCTCACGAGGAGAGGACTGGCAACTGAGTGCACGGCTGGCTTTCTCAAGCAAGAGGGAGACAAAAGCTCCCAATTCTGCTGAACCCCAGTTCCAGGTGAGACTCTGGGGACCCAGACTCATACGGAGTGAAACTGGCTGTTAGGAAAGAGAAAAGCACACTGAGGCTCAGAGGAACTGTGGAAGGCAGAGGTACCAAGGTGCGTGCACGGAGAGGGCAAGCAACTGAGTATATGGCTGGCTTTCTCAAGTGTGAGGGAGACAAAAACTCCTGACTGCACTGAACTCCAGTTCTGGGTGAGACTCTGGGGACCCAGACTCATTCGGGAAAAAACTGGACTGTCTGGCAGTGGCTTTCTCTCAGAAGTGCGGGCAGTGGTTGCCACAGAACACTGAGACACAAGGGCCTATTAGGGCAGGGCTGATGGGAAACCAATGTTGTCTGCTCCACCCTGAGACTCTGTCCTATCCAAGCTGAGCACAGAGGCTTCTGCAAGTCTGTGTCTCCAACAGAGAAGTTCTCCAGTGAAGGCACACCTGATCCTCACAGCCAATGGGCCTGGAGGTCAATTCCTCCTAGTGATACCAACAACAATCAAGGCTTAACTACAACAAGACTGTGCACACAACCCACAAAGGGGTGCACCAAGAGTGTCCACCTCAGGTAACTGGGGAGGCTGAACCACTGGGCCCTAAAGGACACTTAGCACAAAAAGCCAATCTATCAACTCAGGGAAGCAGCCAAAATGCAGAGACAAAGAAACAAATCACAAATGAAAAAATGGAGGAAAGCAAACAACTGAATATAGAGTTCAAAACCATGGTTTTAAGGTTTTTCAAGAATTTTCTAGAAAAGGCTGATAAATTTGGCAAGACTCTCAAGGATATGGAAAAGAACCACAAAGAAATTAAGGATACACTGGCTGAAATAAAAAGTATTATACAAAGATCTAATAGCAGACTAGAGGATCGCAAGAATCAAGTCAAAGATCTCAAATACAAAGAAACAAAAAACACTCAACTGGAAAAGCAAAAGAAAAAAACAATCCAAAAATATGAAGATAGTGTAAGGAGCCTCTGAAACAACTTCAAGCATACCAATATCAGAATTATGGGGGTGCCAGAAGAAAAGAGAGTGCAAGATACTAAAACCTATTTGAAGAAATAATGACTGAAAACTTCTCCCACTTAGTGAAAGAAATACACTTAAAAGTCCAAGAAGGGCACAGAACCCCAAAAAAAGGAATCCAAAGAGGACCACACCAAGACACATCATAATTAAAATGCCATGAGCAACAGACAAGGAGAGAATATTAAAAGCAGCAAGAGGAAAACAGTTAGTTACCTACAAGGGAGCATCCATACTACTGTCAGATGATTTCTCAACAGAAACTATGCAGGCCAGATGGGAGTGGCAAGAAATATTCAAAGGGATGAATAGCAAAAATCTACAACCAAGATTACTCTACCCAGCAAAGCTATCATTCAGAATTGAAGGTCAGATAAAGAGCTTCACAGAGAAGAAAAAGCTAAAGGAGTTCATCACCACCAAACCAGTATTATATGAAATGCTGAAAGGTATTCTTTAAGAAGAGGAAGAAGAAGAAAAAGGTAAAGATTATGAATATGAACAACAAATACATGTCTATCAACAAGTGAATCTAAAAATCAAGTGAATAAAAAAATCTGATGAACAGAATAAACTGGTGAATATAATAGAATCGGGGGCATAGAAAGGGAGAGGACTGACAATTCTCGGGGGGAAATTGGTAAAGGGGGCAGGAGGAGACTAGATAAAAATTATACACCTATGGATGAAGACAGTGGGGCATGGGCGATAAGGGCAGAGGGTGGGGTGGGAACCTGATGAAGGGGAGCTATTGGGGAAAAAAGAGGAACAACTGTAATAATCTGAACAATAAAGATTTATTAAATTAAAAAAAAAAGTTTATCTATGTTGTCTATAGTTCACTGTCTATTAAGGACCAGAGCAATGATCAACACTCAGTCCTTAATAATCAGCAATCAAGCAGAGTTATTAATAAGGTGAATACACAGGGTGTCCCAAAAACTGTACATACACTTGGAATAATTATTAATTCCAATGGGTTAAATCTGAAAAGAAAGAAACAATGAAATTAATAATTATTCAAAGTGTGTATACATTTTTTGGGACACCCCATATATATATATAAATCCACCACCAAATTGAACAAAAGGGAATACAAAAACAACCCAACAGAATCCCAGACTCTAACTCTCCCATCATTGCGTAGGTTTCTAAATCATAGCTGGCATTAACTTTCCAATGCATACCTTTCTCATGACCCTGTTCTGGATTTAAGTGCATTTATATCCAGTTTATAATCAGAGAAAATACTTAATTAGATAATGTTTGCAAGTACTTTGAAGATATAAATGGTCTATAAATGCTAAATATTATTATTATTATTTAAATACAGTTTGCAATTACTGCTTACAACCTATTCCACCCACCAAACTGCTATAATTTTATTACAGGCAGCTAACACACACACACACACACACACACACACACACACACACACGGCATCTAGAAGTAGAAATGATGAAGCCATGTCCATGGGAAGCTCTGGATTTTTACCCTAGGAATAAATAATTGATAGGCATTTTAAATGGAGGTTATAAAATCTGGCAAATCAAGGCAACTGAACTCCACCAGACTGATAACCACAAAGTTGTGGTGGTTTTAATAGTTTCTTACTTAAAAACCAGGAGGAAAGTAGATGGTGGTTCAAAACACAGGGTGATTTACTCTTTTGTCTGCCTGCTCCATCTTTCATTTTCTGCACTGTAACTTTAAAATGTCTATATCCATAACAGCTTGAGAATGGCCTTTGCTTTTGCCATCTTCTGTGATAATCACAAGCTCAGTGTTGTTTAATTCTTTAAAAAAAAAAAATGGAAACCTTTGAGTCTGATTCCACATGTCTTCCATACACAATTGTTGGGTGTTTTCTCAAAAAAAATAACAGATTAAATGTAAACATCGCTTAAACACAATGTACAAGAAAATCACTGTTAATCCCAATGTTTTATATTTTATGTTTTTAGGCAATAAAAAGAACAATTAACATGTTCTAAGCTGACCTTGATATTAAAAAAAAAAAAACAAGAACACAAGAAAAAAATGCCTTAGAAATAACTTTTAAAACATTACTCACTATGCTCATCAAGGAAATCTTGTGCCCCAAACACAAAGCTTCTAGAAAATCTGTGAACCCCAGGGAAAGTCTGATGTCTTGATGTCAAATAAGGGTTGTGTTGAGTCACTATGGACACTGGCTTTGGGGCAGGTTAGTTGTAAGCTTGGCCATTTAATTAGTTACTCTATGATCTTTAGTAAATTAACTGATTTTTCTAAGCCTCATATGAAAATGATATACACCTACCTCATAGGAAACTGGGAAGGAATTTGACCATGTCAAGAACCCAAGAGATCATCTGTACACTTTCATTGTGAATAGTACTTCTAAGAAATTATTCTAAGGAAACAGGCATATATACGTACAAAGACTTGTTCTTAAGGATGTTTATCGAAGCACTATTTATGAGAATTTAAAAATTGGAAATACTCAAAAGCTTCATCAATAGAAACTGGTTAAATATATGCCCTCAATAAAATGCTAATCATTAAAAACATGATTAGAAATTTGAACACTGACAGAATACATAAAAAATTTAAAATTACATACTAACCTTTTGGGCATGACAATAGTATTCTAGTTATAGATTTTTAAGAGTTTATCTTTTATGTTGCGAAAAAGGAACCCTCATACACTGCTGGTGGAAATGCAGACTGGGGCAGTCACGGTGGAAAACAGTATGGAGTTTATTCAAAAATTTAAAAATTGAACTCCCATTTGACCCAGTAATCCCACTTCTAGGAATATATCCCAAGAAATCAGAAACACCAATCAAAAAAGATAGATGCACCCCTATGTTCATAGCAGCACAATTTACAATAGCTAAAATTTAGAAACAGCCTAAGTGCCCATCAGCAGATGAGTAGATTTAAAAACTGTGGTACATCTACACAATGGAATACTACATTGCTATACAAAAGAAAGAACTCTTACCATTTGCAACAGCATGAATGGAGATGGAGAGCATTATGCTAAGCAAAATAAGCCAATTGAAGAAAGATAAATGTCCTATGATCTCACTCAATTGTGGAATATAATGAACAACATAAACGATGAACAAAAATAGATCCAGAGACAGAGAAGCATCAAACAGATAATCAAACCTCAGAGGGAAAGCAGAGGAGGTTGGAGGAGGGGTAAGGGATCAACCAAAGGACTTGTATGCATGCCTATAAGGCTAACCAATCAACACAGACATTAGGGGACATGTGCTGGGAGGTGGGAGTGGCCGGGGAGAGATCAATGGGCAAAAAGGAGACATATGTAATACTTTAAACCAAAAAAAAAAACTTTTAAAAAAAGAGTTTACCTTTTAGATATGCATACTAAATAATTACAAAACAAATAATATGAGGCTTCAAAATAATATGAGGGGAGGAAATAGGTAGGGGTGTAGAAACAAGATTGGGCACAAATAGGAAACTGTTAAATTGGGGTTTCATTATACTATTCTATCTCTACAGTTTTAGTAATTTATTTTTTATTGTTGACAGTATTACAGCTGTACCTCACTTTTTCCTCCTACCCCACCCCCGGCCTTCACCACACTATCATCTGTGTCCATCAACTATATATATTCCACCCCTCCTTGGTTAAGCTCTTCCTGTCCTTTTTCAGTAACAGTTTTATTTAGATTTAACTCACATTCAATAAAATTCACCCTTTTGAAGTATGTAAGTAATTTTGAGTATATTCACAGTGCTGAACAACCATCCCCACTAACTAATTTTAGGACATTAAGCAGTCATTTCCCACTCCTCCTCTCTCCTCCAGCTCCAGCAACTACTAATCTACTTTCTGCCTCAATGGGTTTGTCTATTTTGGATATTTCATATAAATGGAATCACATAACCCCAATAAATTCAATAAAAAAGAAAAATAAATAAATGGGATCATATAATAGGTGGCCTTTTGTGTCTGGCTTCTTTCACTAAGCATAAGGTTCATCCATGTTATAGCATGTATCAGCACTTCCTTTTATTACCAATAATATCCAATGTATGAATGTACTGCAATTTCATTAATTCATTTAGCAATTGATGGATATTTGGACTGTTTCCATTTTTTGGCTATTATGAATAATGCTACCATAAGCATCTGTGTACAAGTTTTTGTGGTATGTGTTTTCAATTCTCCAAAGTGTATACCTAGGAGTGGACTTGTTGGGTCACATGGTAACTCTATAGTTAAGGGACTGACAACCTATCTCCCAAAGTGGCTATACAACTATTCCCAGCAGTAATGTATGAATATTCTAATATTCTTTCTACTTTTCCATAAGTTTAAAATTCTCCATGATACGGTTTTTCAAATTGTGCCATAAAAAATTAATACATGCAAATAATCGAATTATTACATTTAAAAAAAACAGGTTGCAGATAAATGTGACATAATCTTAATTTTTAAAGTTATCTACTTAGCTATGCATAGAAAAAAATCACCAAGCCACACTAGTCAGGCAATAATTCATCAGTCTTTGTGCTCCCTTTCATAATCTATATTTTCTGGGCTCTGGAGCCCTAGGGGTCACCCTGGTGGGGATTCCTAGGAAGATCAAATATATGCATTGCTTTCATGAAGATAATCCAATATAGAAAGTTCTGAATGTCCTAAAGGTGTTGTGAGGTCAGTTCTGAGAGGGTTTATAAGTGGAAGGGATAACTTCTAGCTGAGAGAAACCAGAAACAATTCCGTGGAAAAGGTGGCATATGAGTGTTTAGTGTCAGGATAGTACATTCAGAAAAGGAGAATAAAGTAGGGCTCCCCGCTAAAGAGCATCCAGGGGAAGAAAGAAGTTGTCCCTGGTGGCAGGAGTGAAGGCATGGTCAATAAAACTGCAGCATGTGGTGGGAGGCCCAGTCAGATGAATGAGCACTGGTCATGGGGTTTTGGTGAAGAGGGTTTTAGGAAGACTAGCATGGCTGAAGTGTAGGGACACCAGTCAGCAGAAGGCTGGTGATACAAACCTAAGAACCAAGCCTTGTCATGACAGTAACTCAGTAACTGTAGTGATGGTGGGAGGAATGGAGACAACAGCTATTAAAAAGGATTTTTTAAGATTAGGGTGGACTAAAATGTGTTTTGAGAATTTCAAGGCACCTTCTTGAGACAACCAGAGACAGCCTGGGCAAATACAAAGTGAATAGAGAATCATCTTTCACTAGAGCAGTGGTTCTCAACCTTTCTAATGCCGAGACCCTTTAATACGGTTCCTCATGTTGTGATGACCCCTAACCATCAAATTATTTTTGTTGCTACTTCATAACTGTAATTTTGCTATTGTTAATGAATAGTAATGTAAATATCTGTGTTTTCTGAAGGTATTGGGCTCTACAGCAGTGGTTCTCAACCTGTGGGTCGCAAAAACACAGATTATTACAATTCATAAGAGTAGCAAAATTACAGTTATAAAGTAGCAACGAAAATAATTTGATGGTTGGGGGTCACCACAACATGAGGAACTGTATTAAAGGATAGTGGCATTAGAAAAGTTGAGGACCACTGCTCTAGAGGGAAGTAAGCTTCCAACAAGAATGAAAGAAGTTGCAAATGGAATTCATCCAACATTTTCTACTTAAGTCCTTCCTCTCTCTCCACTAGGAACCTTATATTTATATGTGCAGAATAATATTTCATTCAAAAAAATATTACCAGATTTTTCTGGAATTCTCAGCAGACTGCTAGTTCAGGCCCTGTTCTCAGAGAGCAACTTCTCCCGCAGAAATAGAAGACCCCATTTGACATCAAAGCATCTTTCGAGCACAAATTATCCCAAATTCTATCAGAAACACAGACTCAGAGATGAGCTATGCCCAGCTGGGCATGGCAGCCATAATTCAATCCCAGTAGCTCAAAGCTGTGTAGACTTTAGAACCACTATCACTGAGAGAAGGAATGGCATGGAAAAAGAAGGGCATGGAAGGTTAGCTGCAGGGTAGACACACAGAAAGAAAAAAGGGACAACCAGCAAGACTCAAAATGACAAGATTTCAAAGAGCCTTACAGATAACGGGGAAAATGTGATATTTCCATTAAGGAAAAGCCCTGCATATTCTTTCGTCAATAAAATATTCCATGACCTCCTAAGTAGATAATTATGCAAACAGCACACCATGACTTATATTAGCTTTTGTACTAAGATTACTCCAGTTAATAATAAATACCGAAAATGATTATGCAGATTTCTCTAATGTTCTGATAACTACCACTACACCCAATTTTATTATGAGGCAATGCCAAGGCAAAGAAAACACCTGTTTAATAAAGCTAAAACACAACAAATATTTCTAATTTAAAACTGTTATGATGACTTAATTTTAAGATATTCTTATCGATTCCTACATCTATACCAAACTCTCATTTAACACCAAATTTAAGTGATCGTAGATAATAAATTAATAATGATTCAAGATTTCTTTAAGCCCCTTGAGACCGATGACCAGAATATTTTAAACTTTTAAACACTGGATTAACAGTGTACCACTCCCTCTATCCCAACCTCTCCAAACACAAACTCTGAAAAAGTACTGGCATAATAAAGCTTTTTCTAGTTGATTAATAGTTAATCCATTAAGTGGAGAAAAAGTTAAAGAAAAAAAAGAAAAGAAAAATTAAAATGTTTTATTTAATGAATAATGCTGATATTGATACTGGTTTAGAAATGTGCTAATCTCACAAAAGCTTCTGGCCTTAGCTCACCTCATTTGTAATAAATGCTGATACTAGGTCAAAGGTTAACCCAGCCCATCAGAGAAACATACAAGGTCATATTGAAACAAAAAGGAAAAGATACTATTAAAAAGCTATAGAATCTTTTCCTCGGGATCACTTTCAATTAGGTGTAATCATTGGGATCAAATGTTGATAGAATCAAGTTTCTCATAAAATTCTATTTAATCATGGACTAGCATATTGGTATAGTGCTTTATAGCTTTCAAAGCATTGCTATACATAATTTGATTTCTGAAACCAGTGTAAGAGGAAGACAAGCAATTGTGATCATTCTGCAGCTAATAAGACATGAACATAGAACTCAGTGCTCAGTTCACTCCCTTCAGTCACTCACTCATTCATGCATTTACTCATTTATTTAACTAACTGGACTATGGACTCAAAGATGAGCAAGTCCAAACTTCTGGCCTAGTAATCAGGCAAAAAGAACTCTGCACCCCATTTAAAACACAAGCAGTGAAAAGTATAGTGGGAAAGGTGTATGCAGGTCTCCCAGAAGTCAATTCTTAAATCTAGGGATTTTTATTTGTATTGAATTTATTAGGGTGATGTTGATTAATAAAATTATAAAGGTTTCAGGTGTTCAATTCTACAATACATCATTAGTATATTGTATTGTGTTCACCAACCCAAGTCAAGTCTCTTACTATCACCATTTATTCCTGTCCCCTACCCCCTTTACTCTCTTCAACCTCCCCCACCCCTTAAATTCTATGTTTTGATAGAGAAGGAAATAGCTAGACCCAGAAGGGAGTGAGGGGTTGGGGAAAAGACAAGCAGAGGTCATTTAATTCTATTCAAATAGAAAAGTGAGTGTGAGTCCTGGCAGAAATTTAAGAGTATGAAGTCAGCAATGACCAAGCCTGGCCTTGAATGCCTTACTCTTTGGGCCAAGCTAAGGACAGCCAAAGTGCTCAGATTCAGATATATGCTAATCTCCAAAAAGCTTTCTGGGCTGATCTCACCACATATGAAATAAAGCATACTGGTGGCAAATTTCATTTGTTTTAATACAGTGAGGTCTTGAAGGAAGAGTGACTCAAACCCTGGGTTAGAGTGAGCAGAATGTTTTCTGTAGTCTATATGTATACACACGTTTCCCATACACACTGGGTAGTTTATATCCATAATATGTTATATAAGTATCCACACAGCTTACACAAAACATGCCTAGAAGCTATAAATGTCACAGGCAGAGACATATGAATAATGTGTCTATCTAGATGACCCCTGGGACATATTTGGATGGAGATGGGTTACGGAGAGAGGGTACCACACAGGACAACCATCTGTCCTAGACAATGTAGACAGTCATTTACCTGCAGAGGAGGAATGGAGGGAGGGTTGGACAAGATGAATTCCAAAGGTACCTTAAAGCTCCAAAGCTTATGTATTATGAGGTTACCTGCATAAAGCACTTTATTCTTGGATATAAAATTCCATGACCTATGGTGGAATTATTCCTCTGCCATTTTTCGTGTGATCAGACAGAAAATGTATTATTGATTTCTGATTCAACCACAGACAATGCGACTTAGCGAAAAGAGCATTGATTGAAGAGTCAGGAAACCTAGATACTCTCCCCAAGCCACCTGAGAGGGAAGAGGGCGTGGGCTGTGTGACCTTGGGAGATAGACATCCTGTCCCTGGGCTTCAGCTTCCCAAGTATTAGATGACAGGAGTGGCTAAGTGTCGTCCAATTTTCTTCCAGCTCTAAATCTTTGAATTCATCATCCTCCCCCCAAAACTTAGTTTGTCTCCAGAGCTCTAAAAATCAGGACTAATCATACTGTATTATAATCATCTCTGGTCCTAACCAAAGATCCTGTTTTATGGGACTTTTAAAAACCATCCACATCTTGCATCATTTAAATGATCAGTGCTGTCACTGGTCGCTCTGGTTTAAGTTATGCATTGTTGCTATTTGGGGAAAATTTAGACAGGGTCCAGTCTAGGATCACTGACTGAGAACAATGAGCCCCCAAAATGAGAAGGAAAAAGGCGGCTTCAGACAGGATCCGCTTTTAATACTCGGAGCACAGGGTTTACAAAAAGAGCATTGATTGTGTACATTAAAGAGCCACCGAAACAGCAAGGGACTGGTAAGGCTGCAGCAAATTCTCTTAGAAGCCACTGACCTTGGCTGCATTTCAGGGGTCAGGCATTCCCAGGGGGTTCTCAGCAGGCAGGCTTTACTGAGAGTTTAGGAACAAATGAGACCTCTCATCTAGTTGATCCCACTTCTCCTAATTGGGGAAGACAGAGACAGATGATCTGCCCTCTGATTTGAAGAGATTTCCTATTTGGACCCACTCCTGGCATGCACACCTCACTCACAACTAAAATGGTCACAGACCCCAGTCCTGAAACTGTCTCAACATCTGCATTTAAATCCTCCAGCCAGCAGTTCCCCCAACCTCCTGAGCTAGCCAGGGCCCTCCCTCTTTCCACACCTCCTGCAAGCAGACATACAGTGGCAGACCACTAAGCCCACGCCACAAAGCGCAATTTCAGTGCACCCTGCAAAGATATATTTTCAAAATACAGCTCTCTGGAGTGCAGGTTCCCCATGTGTGAATCGCACTCCAGGCCAGCCGGTGAGCCCTCATGGTTGCTCATAAGGCTGCAGGCTCTGTGCTCATAGCTCAGGAAAACCTTCCCCAGGAAAAACCAGGAGAGACACCTCCCGCCAAGCAGGACTTAAAATCACATCAGGGCGCTTTCCATTAGAGGAGCTACGCCGAGATTCCGGCTCAGAGGAATCACAAGCCTGGCCCATTGTTCAGGCGCCTTCCCTGGCCTTTGCCACCTTCCCCTCCCTGAAGTTTGGACCATCCATTCACCTGATTAACCAGCTGCCAACAACTCCCAGCACAGAAAGTAGGGCAAATGCACAATCCGTAAAGCAGGAAGCCACAATTCAGCCAAAGCACCCACCCTGTTACCAACCCCCACCCCGCTCTGCATGTGGCATTTCGGCGCCAGGGAAATAGACTGCTTACTGTAATAACGCATGAATGAGCTTTTGCTACCCAACTATCAAAAAGCCAGTTACAAATGGCATCTCTGTTCCTTCCCAACCCCTTAACTGCCTTGCAGAAACCTCATCTCTTGGATGCCAGGATTAAGGAGGGGGGAGGAGTGGTTAAAAACAGAGGGGTAGGTAGGGAGAGAGGATTAATGAGACGGAAGGAAAAGTGACATTTTGACCATAAAGGCAGCTCTTTAACCGTCGAGAAGTAGGCAATGTTGGGAGAAGTACTGAGGGTTCGGGAATATAACCCCAAGATTCAGCATCAGTCTAACAATGTATTCCCTCCGGAGGGCGTGTGAACTTGCAAGCTTCACCCATCCTCCTGCATGTTCCTGTGTTGACAGCCAACATCAATTTGGTCTCACCGACCCTCCATGCGTCATGTACAATGCAGGTGTGTATTTTTTTTAATTGATTTTATTTTTGGTTCAGGAGAGGAAGAAGCCGCCTTGAACCTGGCGTCCAATCCTCCTCAGACCCCCGCTGCTGTCGCTACCCCCCACCCTTCACCCTCTTCTCAGGAGGCAACATCTAATTAAAATGGCAAGAAAGCTCTGCCCCTTCCCCCGAAGGAGTGGATGGGAATTGGGGAATGGGGGTGGGGAAGCATGGAGGCTGCCCTCAGATTCCTGGTATTCTGGTCTCAAAACAACAGCAAAATGGATTCTTATATGGGTGATGTCTTAGTCAATACAATGAAGCGGTGTCTGGGGCTATTCACGTGAAGGTAAACGCAGACCTTCAGCGGGGCTGGGGGCTGGGAAGTGCTCCACAAAGGACTGGCCACAGACACAGGGAAACCTCTCTCTCTCTCTCTCTCTCTCTCTCTCTCTCTCTCTCTCTCTCTCTCTCTCTCTCTCTCTCTCTCTCTTCCCCCAATCCCCCACCCCCCACCCCGGGGAGTTCCGGTCTGATTGGGGAAAAGCAGAGAAAACACATCCCTTTCACCTGCTTAAGTTCAGCCATAAAAACTGAAATGTCACAGCCACGAAGTCAGAAAGCCCAGGCAGGGCTGAGTTAGCACCACGCAGGGAGGTGAGCGGCAGGCCGGTCCGTAAGACAGCGCTGAGAGAGAGAGTCCGGGCTCGGGGGGCAGGCAGCACAGGGGACGGGGAGGCAGTTGCCATCCACAATTCCAGCCTAGCAATAGCTGCCCCCTTGGAGAGGCAGGTTCGCTCCGTGGGGACCGCCAGGCTCCCAATGTCATCTTGCAGGTGGCTGCAAAACGTGGGGGGGCCAGCGCCTTTATTCGCTCCGTTGTTATTCTTTTTTTTTTTTTGCAGAAAGAGACAGTCAGGTCTCCGCGCCTTGGCACGAGACGACTGCCCAGGGCTTGTGTGTGTGCGCGCACACACACACACACGCTCACACACACGAGAGCCTTTTATTTGAACGCGCTCCCACTGCTCCGAGACGAAACTGGCAGGCGCTCCGCGCGCTCCCAGGGGCTTCTCGACCCCAAGCAGAAGGAGTGCACGCACCGCACGGCCCCTGCCGTGGAGGGGGATTGAGCCCAGAGCACCCGCGGCTGCTCCCCCAACGAGACTCGGGCTTCCCTCCGTCTCGTATTTGCCCGCCTCTACCCGCCAAGCCCCGTCCCCCCTTCGCGCACCGAGCCCATTCACCCTGACCCCAATCACGGGGAAAAATCAGAAAAAACCTGTTCTGCTCACCCTCAGAGCCGAGAGATCGATTTCATCCAGGCTGCGAGCCGGGGAGTCGCTCGCCATGTCTACTTCTTCGCCGGAGAAATGGACCAGAACCACCCCGCAGGTTTCTCCCTGGGAAATGCCACCTTGGTCTATTTCACTCGCGTCTTCATGCGGGTGTCGCGCCGAAGGCCCCAGGGCCCAGCCCCCCCCCCCGCCCACACGGGATCCACAGCGTCGGACCCCGGTCCTCCGCGCGCCTTTCCCAGCCGGGGTCCCGGAGCCCAGCCGGCGTGGATCTCCAAGTCGGGAAGCCGCGATGCGTGTGGGCTGTGCGCCCCGATCAGCTAAGGGCGCTGGGGCTGCGTGGGTGTATTTAAATGGGCCATGCTTCTTTGCTTGTGCGTGGATGGCGGCTGCATTGGCTGTTATAATGAGACACATCAACTCCTCCACTCAGCTGGGGGTGGGGGTGGAGAACCACACCGAGCTGTCTATCACCGCTTCCTGGGAGGAGTAAAGGCGGGCGGGGGGTGGGAGAGGGAGGAGAGGGAGGAGAGAGGGGGGAAGGCGGAGGAGGCGTGGCCTCCGACTCGGGAGAGGCCACGCTTCCTGACCCGGTCCCTCCGCACCAGCGTGGGGGGTGGGGGAGGGGCGGGCACCCTTCCGCCGGCGTGTGCGGGCTAATCCGGCGGCCCCTGGAAGGAAGAGCCGTTTCGGAGCCCGGCCGTGCTTATCGCAGGGGAAGCGGGGCTAGTTGGCTACACCTATTTTTGTGTGTTCCAAGTCGTGCGCTGCAGAAATATGGCCATTCAATCGCATCGGGGTGGTTTCTCGGAGGGGTTCAAATGCTCCAGCTCTGGAAAAAAAAAAAAAAATTGCAGGGTGGGTTGGGGAGGGCAAAAAGCGACGCCCTTCCCTCCCCCATTAATTATTGGCGGGGCCGGGGTAACGCAGGCTGCTGCAACCGGTGCATATAAGGACTTGTGTGCGGGGAAGGGGATCCGCCTCCAGCCGCGCACGCAGGGGGGAGGAGAAGCGCGCTCGCACCGTCCGCCCAGCCTCGCGTCTGGGCACTTGGCCCCGGCGGCCGGGGCTAGTCCGCCAGCGGGTCCCCGGGATCCCCGGTGGCTGGCGGGTCACCACTCGCCCGCTTCGGGGCTGGGAAGGTTTGCCAGAAGCAGGAAAAGCGAGGCATCCGAGCTTCCTCTTGGCATCATCGCCACACCCAGAACCTGCCGGTGCCGCAATTCCCTACGGAAACGACCGAATGGAGACGAGGAGAAGCTCGTTCTCTGAGTGCAATAGCTTGCGGAGTGCTTCTGGTAACTCCCGAGGCCAACGACAACCCTGGGGGAGGCGGGACGCGCCGCCCCGGGACCCTGACGTTCCCCTCTCCTCCGACCTGCCCAGATGGATGGAGAAAGTTTGGCTCGCGGGGGAGATGTCACCGGCGACATGCACGGCCCGAGAGTGATTTCACTCCGCCCCGCTTTTTTCACTTAAAGGCTGGATGTTTACAGTGGCAAAGATGACATTCTGGGATCACGAGGGTGAAGTCACTTCCCCCCGGTCGCCCCGCGCAGCCCTTCCTCTCCAGCCGCTGGAAATACATAGGAAGAGAAGGGGAGGATTGAACTTTCCCCCAAATACTACAGCACGCAGCTTTGGAAGCATTGTCTGCACCTCTGCTGAGAGCACTCACCGCTGGCCCAAAGCACTGAGGGGTTTTCAATGGTGCCCAGTGAATATTAGCTTGTGAATAAGGCTTGTGAATGAATGAGTGAATGAATGAATGAATGAATGAATGCCAATGCAGTTAGTTCATCACGCCTGCAGACATTAGAAGACTTTTAAACAGCGTTCCGAATGCGCTGTGCTGTTTTGGTTAATATTATGGTGTTTATTTACATGCACTGTGGAGCATGAAACTTGAACATTTTTCCCACATCTCAATGGCCGCGAGAGTTTAGGAGCTTTTGCCCTGAAAATATCAAAAATCAAAACGCTCCATTTTGATTTCTCATTTTTTAATAAAATCGCCTTGCTCGAGGTAATCAGTGATGTGCAGTAAGCCACCAAGTAATGTCGAAATGGCATAAAAACCTATCGTTTCCTGTCAGTGTCCTTATTTTTTCTTTTTCTTGTCCCTTTTTTACCCTTAAACTAAATGACAAGATAATGTATTGGCTCCGTGTTGAAAGAAAACTCCTAATTTAAGATCCAGCATTGAGACCTATGAACAGAATTATTTCTAAAACTCCAAATATTTAAAACTAGATAAACTTTCCCTCCCCTCCATCCCCATGGAGAGCCTGCATTTTAGACCTCAGGCTTTCTTTGAAACATCACAAACGGATCTTTCCTTCAGATGTCATATAAACAGGGAGCTGCTTGAGGCCAGGAGGATGCCCTGATTCTCCCTTTGGATATAGAATTACCTGAAGGGTATCACATGGGGGAGGGCTTCCTGGTAGGAGAGTGAGAGTCTTTTGAAGGCTGGGGTGCTGGCTGCAGGAAATACCTTAAAAGGAGAAGCTCCACTAGCCAATGCACCTCCAATTGATAAGGGACGGAAGAAAAGCTAAGCAGTTTGTGCTGAGGTGAAGTGGTGACTGGACTGGGGAAGAAAGCAGAGTTCAGATCAGGTAGAGCTTCGAATGCCTCCTTATGGCACTTAAACTTTATTCTTTAAGTCAAGTGAGTATCAAATTTCAGCTATTTCAGTAAAAACTCCTCAAGTTTTATGGGGTTTTTTTTAGCCATGTCTTTGTACCTCCTATACTGTTAACATTTACTTAATATTTCCCTTAAATCAGCATTTCTTTATTTACATTTAATTTAAAAGGAAATATAAATGACTACTGAATATGGAAAGCTAGCAATGCTTGCTAAAAAATAGAAGGAAGCCATTAAAATAAATATAATGAGAAAACAAAGCAACATCCTTGAATTCTAGCTAGCTATCACTGCCTGCCTCAGGCTTCTATCCTGAGGCCTGCTCTTAGTTTCAGAACTTGACCAAAGTGAGATTTTTCTTCTTCATGTATTCTGAAGGATTGAAACAATTGATATTTATGTGCAGTGTGAAGGCCCACAGAACAATACTATATTCTGTTTATATCTGTCTAAATATGTAGTTAACTATAAAAAGCATGGACACAGGCAGGAAGGATACAGATCAACTTCAGGATACTGAGAAAGGAAGGAGAAAATTTGAATGGGAAGGCACAAAGGAGGCTCCAACAATGAGGTCTAAATTTTTTTAAAGGCCTCAGGTAAATATTACTAAATATTTGGAATTGCTAAATCTTTACCCTAGATTGTATTGTTTTCTGTATCTTACTGTATATTTAATTTTTTAAATATTTTACAAATATTTATAAAAAAATAAAGAGAGTCGACCTATGAACGAGGAGGTCTCTGTTCGATTCACAGTCAGGGCACATGCCTGGTGGAAGGCTCAATCCCCAGGAGGGGGCCTGCAGGAGGCTGCCAATCAATGATTCTCTCTCATCATTGATGTTTCTATCTCTCCCTTCCCTTCTTCTCTGAAATCAATAAAAGCATGTTTTTTAAAAAAATAAAAAAGAAAGAGAATTCCAAATAAGTTATATTCTCTATATTAAGTTCAATATTATTTAATGTCAAATCCATGCTCCAACTAAAATAAACACTGTGGAAATCAGTAACACTGCTTGTGGAGCTTCTAAAAGCACATTCTGTACATCTACTGTCACCACAACACCCTAAATATAACACAAAATGTATTTTTTTAAATTCATTAGCATTCTAGAAGACAAAAAGAGAGCATCAGTGGTCCATCAATTCAGAGACTTCCTAGATTATATAAAACAGGCAGGATTGGATCACCAGTAGAACCACAACACTATATAAGGTGGGACCAGAGTGAGAGTTAGGGCAAATTCAAGTTCAAAAGCCATGACTATAGGAGCAGGCACTTTCAACATGGTGAGTAACTAAAGAATGGCATTTATTCATTCATTCAACTAATATTCACATTTATTCTGTGCAAGACACAATTTGAAGCCCTAAATATTTGCCTTCACCAAGGCAAATAATAACCTTGTAAATAATCAATAAATAAGCTTGTTCTAGATGATGACATGCAGGAAATTAAGTAGGATAATGAGAATCAGCAGGTGGATGTGTTCACCTCCAGCCATACCCACTCTCTGTGAGTATGGGTGCATGGTCCAAGAAGACAGTATAACCCCATGGAGCTGCTCACCAATTGCCAGGAGATGGGGTGAAACTCAAACTTGCAGAAGGTACACTACTTGCATCCCCTCCCCTGCACCATGTGCTGTCTCTCCCCTTCCCACCACAATCAGCAAAACAAACCTCAGAATTAGAATAATTGGCACACCAGATAGGCAAATGAGGTTTCCAAACACTAAATGAGCAGACAATGAAGAATCACCAATCATTTGTGGGAATCTATTACTATGAAAGAGAGGCACTAAGTTCAGTTAAGAAATAACTGTTATTTTTAGCAGAACAAGAAGGAGTTTTAAGCTATATATATATTACTAGCAGCCCTGTGCACAAATCCACCTGCCAGTAGCTCTCCGCAGGGCCTGGCCACTCTGCATCCGCTGCCCAGAAGCTCTCCAGGGGCGAAAGGCCCATCCCTTTTATCTGTGTTATACAGTCTTGGTTCTGGCATTTGCATGCCCAGTGTAGCAGGCAACATCAAGTAGGGTGAAGAAAACACCCCATTCAATTGTGAAGTGCCCAGAGTGGCTGTGCCTCTATCAGCCATGTCTTTCAGATTTTCCCAAGTGGAGTTCTGCACATCTCCATGGGCCTCCAGCACTCCTAGCTTGCACACCTCTTTACCTCCAATTAAAATGAGTAAGTCACAGGGATGACATGCTCCCGGCAGCATTCACTCAGGTAAACTGACTGAGTGCTGACAGGAGCCCATCTGCAGCTGGGTGAGGAATGATTGCCTCATCACTGGAGCAATGACGCAAGCGTTCTGTGGTGGCCTGGCCAGAGGCCCATCAGTAGCTGGGCGCAGAATGCTTGCCTCCTCACCACGGGGATGAAGCAAGCATTCCTCCTGGCTGCTCACGCTGCCGGCTCTCAGTGGCTGCTGCCCCAGGATGAGAGGGATGAGACTCTGATGGGGATGAGAGGACTGGGTGCCACCATCCTGTGGCTATGGGCACCTTCACCTTTGTGATGGAATGTTGGTTAATTTGCATATTACCTTTTTATGAGATAGGATTTCTACCATCAGAGGGATAATACGGGATCTTACATTCAAAAAGCAATTAGGTTATTATGACAACAAACTCATAAGAGGATTATATAAGAATATGTTTATTACATTTTTAAATGAATAGATTGAACAATGATAGGTATTGCTATGCTGCACTCTCCTATGCATCCTATGCATTCATATACTGACATATTTAACCTTTATACTATAATAGGCAATATTTTAAGTATATTCATTGTACAGATGAGTAAACTGAAGAATTGAAAGTTTCCTTAACTTACTCAAAGAAACATTAATAAATGGCTAAACCAGACTTTGAACTCAGGCTCTTAGTCAGCATGCTACTCTGACTCAAGATGAATTGAAGGATGACTTAGTAAGCTAGAATATTGGGCTCAGTTTTCTCCTGGATTGTAGAAGAAAGAATTAAAGCAATGATCAAAAAAATGTAAGTAATATGGAGAATAAATCCAGAAGTTCTGATGTTTATCTAATTGGAAATCTAGTTAATGGATGGAAGGAAATACTCAAAGAAATTACAGAAAATGCTCTACTCTCCTAAGGCTAAAAGCTCCTATTCAGTGTCTAAGTAAAAAATACCACGTTTGAACACATCCTGATGGAATTTCAGAGCCTTAAGGCATCAAGGAAAAAAAGGAAATTCTTACTAGGTCACCTACTTCTCATGAGCAACAATGGATGCTAGTAGACAATGAGCAAAGTTTTCTAAGGGAATTGCTTTAACTTAGGATTCTCTACCCAACTAAACTAACTTTTAAGAGCAAGTACCAAATAATGACATATTTTCACACAAGAATTTAAATGATTGATCATTTCTTAAATTATTATTGGAAAATGTATTCCACCAAAGGAAAAAAAACAGAATAAAAAAATAAAACTTGTGATATAAGAGATAATAGTAAGCAAAAGCAACACACTCTGTTTCTCACTCAAAGTCATTCTCTTTCTTCCTTACTGACAAAACTCTGATTTTGAGAACTTATCCTCCAGGTGTTTAAAGAACATGAGCTCTCCCAAACCCCAAAGGGGAGTGAATGGTAACTGGTCTAAACTCATCAGAGTAATGCTGGTCTCTCTCCTAATGACTGGTTTAGACATAAGCATATCATTCAACACTGACTAAAGAGAAGACTGATGGGCATTATTATAAAAATGGTTTTCTGACTTAAAAACTGAAATAAAGAAAAGAAGGAAGTAAATAGAAGAGAAGAGGGCCAGGAAAAGCATCTTGCCTGTGCTAGTCCACATGGTTCCCAATGAGCCATACTTCCAGGTATTTACATCCTCATGTAGATCCTCCAACACAAAGGACTTTCAAAATAGGGTTAACCTTGCTCTCTTGGTTTACTTGCTCTAAGCAGAGGTCCCAGCCTCAGCATTATAGGCATTTGGGCTTGAGAATTCATGTTGTAGGGCATTGTCCTGTTCAGTGTAGAATGTTTAGCAGCATACCTGGTCCCTTCCCACTAGATGTCCAGTTGTTACAATAAAAAAAATATCTTTAGACATTGCCAAATCTGATTTGGGGTGAGCAAAATCACCCCTAGTTGAGAGCCTAGTCACCAGGTCCTAAGAACATTCATGCATCTTGCCAGCATATGATTGAGTTGTCTTGAAGTAGATCCAGGCCAGTCAAGCTTTTCCTGACTCTAAACTATAACCCTATGAGAGATCCTGAGCTAGAACCACCCAACCAAGGTACTTCCAGATCCTTGACTCACCGAAACCATGATAGGCAATAAATTTTATTATTACAAGCCACTTGATGTATTATGCAGCAATAGATATCTAATACATTGTGTTCAGACAAAGTTGTGTGCACATATAATAGCTAGAACTAAAGAGCCATCCTCCTACCAGGTCAGGAAGAGCTTGAGAAAGAAAGCAGAACATGAAAAGCATTTAGATTCTTTTTTTTAATTTAATAAATCTTTATTGTTCAGATTATTACAATTGTTCCTCTTTATTCCCCCATAGCTCCCCTCCACCCGGTTCCCATCCCTCTGCCTTTACCACCATCCCACACTGTCCTCATCCATAGGTGTACGATTTTTGTCTAGTCTCTTCCAACACCCCCTACACCCTTTTCCCCCTGAGAATTTTCAGTCCACTCCCTTTCTATGTCCCTGATTCTAGTATATATTCTATTATAATCACCAGTTTATTCTGTTCATTAGATTTTTTTATTCATTTGATTTTTAGATTCACTTGTTGATAGATATGTATTTGTTGTTTATAATTTTTATCTTTACCTTTTTTTTCTCCTTCCTCTTCTGCATTTAGATTCTTAATTACATCATTGAGCACTAAATTAATCTAAGAATGACTTGAACTTCTTTTTATGTAATATAAGTTTTTCTCATTATGTTTAAGCCACTTTTGTTTGGATGTTCTGATATTTGCTGCTGCCAAATACTTCCTGTTCCAGAAAATAAAAATAAAATTATCTTTACCATTGCTGATCCATAAAGTAAAAAGATATAAAGACAATCTAAAACTTAAATGATCTAAAGGGAAAGGAAGGGGAAAAAATGTCTTTTCTTATTTGGAAATCTAGATAGATACTATCTCTAAATACATACAAAAAAATGGAAGTCAATTATGCATGATAAATACTTAAGGATCACCATATAGGTTAATATAAATTGAATGTTTACAATTACAAATACTTGAGTAGAAAAACAGAACAAGAATAACTTTAATTCAATAAAATGGAGAACAAATAATAACTAGAATGTGTAGTATAAAAGACATGTTTTCATCCATTCCATTTTTGTAGACTGTGATTGGTAGACTAAGGCCTTCCCCACCTCAAAGATGTCCCATGTTCCAATCCCCAGAACCTGTGAATATGTTTCCTGCTTAAAAGACATACACTCTCAGTGTGTAAAAGTAAAGCAAGACAACTCCAGTAAACTAAGAATACACATATTTTTCAAATCTGCCATAGGAAACTGACAAATTTAAAATGGCCACAAGGTAAAGTTTGATAATTTCCAAAAGGTAGCACTCATAGATACCACATTCTCAATCCACATTACTAGGAGAGCTCAATATTCATGTCACAGATTTATTTAAATATGTAATTCACAATTCTTAGACTTTCTTCACTAATATGACCTTGGTCTCTTACTGCACTTAAATGTACTCCCAGGAACCCAACCAGAAATTTATTATCAACTTAAGCCTCTCTGCCTTAGAAAATAAAACTCCAATTTCCCATTGTCCAATTATACTCCCTACCCTTCTAATTTCCTTGTAGCCTTTGCTAACATTACTACTGGTTTCAGACTCACAGAGACTCCATTTCTGTTTATTAGTAGTATTCGTAATTCTTTTCCAATTTATTTTCTCTCTTACTCTTTCTTCCTTCCCTTTCCATGCTGGATGTCAAAGTGGTTAGGAGCCTGAAATGTAACATAATGTATTTCATGCAGTATGATCTGAGTTGAAGAGTGTGATCCCTGAAGTTGAACTGCCTGAGATCAAATCCCAAAATAGAAAAAGAAAAATAACACTTGTTTCATAGTTCTCATATCTTGTTTTAGATAGATAGGTAGGTAGGTAGGTAGATAGGTTTGTTTAACTTAGTACCCTTGGAAGAATAATGCCAGGTGACTACATCTTTTGTATAAAATGGGTTCAGAGCAGTTTTCCTAATTATCTAGCACCTTTTAAGTCCCAAAACAAGCACAACACTTTATTATAAATGCCAGTATTATACTTTTCCCAAATACAGAAAACTATTTTAATCAAAAATTTTGGAACACCCTTTCAAAACAACATTTTCTGTTTTCATTCTTTGAGAAACCCCTAACAATAAATATGTATAGAAATTTTAATATGCAACCATAATCCTTCAATGTTGATTGTAAAAGTTTAATTATTTATAATTACTTTTGGAAGTTGCTTGATCTCCTTAAATCCTAATGCAGTTTTAAGCTTAATTATATGAATAATAGAGTTTTCAGCTTGCTTTTCTCTCAATATTTTTAGAATCCAACCTAGTGTTTGCAACAGTAAGCATTCCATACATGTCTGGTCAATGACAAAACATACTGTAATAGAAATGGTAAAAGGGCGTCTATTCTGACCACAATGTCTGTCTAGACCATGTCAAAAGCCTGTGGTGCTTTGCTCCCTGCTAGCTGTCTCAATTAGTTTTACTTTTCCTACATAACTTTACTATAGCACTGTATCCTGTTTATTTCCCATTTTAAGCTCCCCCTACCACACCATGCATAAAATAGTTCTCATAGTTTTATTTCAAAACTGGGAGAGGGAAGAAATAGCCCAGATAAAGGAGAAGGGAGAAGTAGTCCATTTGGATCTTTCCATAAAGTCTGAGGGTAGATGAAATTTTTTACCAGACTTTTAAAGCTGGCAGGAGCCTTAGAGATAAACAAGTTCAACCCTTTCATTTTACACATAAGAAAACCAAGGTTCAGAGATACTTCTGTGATTGATTCAGTGTCACAGAGCACAGGAAAGGGCTTTGGGAACTGAAGATTTTGTACTTTAAAAAAAAAAAGTTGTATTTACTGTTAATGCTTCCTCTCAGATTCCTGATCCACTGTTCCTTCTACTATACAATATTGCACCTCAGATATCATCCATTGTGTTTTGCTTTTTATCTTAAGTACACAACTGATCGTATTTCCCTTAATGTGTGGGCTGTCTGAGAGCTCCAAGCTAAATGAGTGGGTTTGCCAGGCCTGATACTAGCTGTGCTGTAAGAGGAAGTGTGGAAAGCGGAGCCAAGAAGCTTGTCTGAGTGGGTTCTTTAAGCCAAAGAGCCCAGGCAACCAAACAAGAAATGGGGAGTTGTTTTTATTGGTTGACCCAAGAAGGCTGAGGCCAAACCTCTCTAGAGATTTAACACATTCTCTACATGTCAATGACATGGATGCCTGGTGAGGCCTGCACTGGAAAATGCATTATCTCTGGTAGAACACTTTAAGATACGGTATTGCTGGTTTTCTTTTCCACCGTGGGACACAAGAAACTTTCCCTGTTCAGCTCTGTTTCTCAATGCCTGCAATAAAATGGTGCTTGTAAAATTAATCAGTTAATCAGTGCAGTGAAGATGGTAAAGGTGGATAGAACTAACCACTTTGCAGCCAGAAAAAATGTTGGACTGGTCTTTTGTACCCTCTAAGTGTCTACATTTTAATATTTGTTATGATTTTTCATGACTTGTTGCTTCTGAGAACAAATGAATAGTTCCACAGCTATGACTGTCAAAAGCTGCAAATAAAAACCACATTTCTCATCCATTCACAAAAAGTATAAATTCACTTGTTAATATACCCATTCATCAAAAAATGTATTGAATACAGGGAATAATGTGAGTTCATTATAGCTCTGCAATGATCTTACTCTGCTTGGGCTGCTATAACAAAATAGAATAAACTGAAAGGTTTATAAGCAACAGAAACTTATTTCTGACAGTTTTAGAGGTGAAAAAGTCCAAGATCAAGGTGCTGGCAGATTCATTGTCTACTGAGTCCTGCTTCCTCATAGATAGCTACTTTCTCACTGTATCCTTAGATGGCAGAAAGGGCAAGCTAGCTCTCTGGGGTCTCCACTAATCTCAATCATAATGGCTCTGCCCTAAAGACTTAATCACCTCCCCAAGGGCCCACCTTCAAACATCATCAATTTATGGGTTAGGGCTTCAATATATAAATTGGGGGAGCAGGGGTTGGGAGACAGGATGACAACACATTCAGTCCATATCAACAAGAGACAAAATCTAATCACATAAATAAATATAATGAAACAGTTGAAATGCATACAAGTCAGAAGAGTTGATAGAGGTGGAAGGAACTGAGGAATAGAGTTGTAAAGAAAAATATAAAAGGATCCTAGAGCTGGTCAGACAGTAGTTTAGACATTTATAAATGTTGGTGATCTCTCAGTGAGAGAGGCTTCGAAAAATTGCTTAAAATTCATTGTCTTCTATTATTATACTAAAGGCCCAATGCACAAAGATTCCTGCAAGAATAGGCCTTCTTTGGTTGTGGGGACATCTCCAGTGGGGGGTGTGCAAAAGCTGCTGGCACCAGCTTCCTTCCAGCACCTGGGATCTTGGCCTTTGCTCTGGTAGCCACATTCTGCCTTTGCTCCAGCCAGAACCACCTATTGCCTTTGCTCCAGCCCTGCTGCCCTTTTATAGCTCCCACCCCTCTTCCTCCCCTCCCCCACAGAAGACGTTCTGCCCTGCCCCAACCACTCTGTGCCTGTGCATGCACGCTGCACAGAGGTCCAGAGCACCCAGGGCAGGGCAGAACACCTGCATCCCAGCCCTGCCACCACCATTTTTGTCACATCAATATGCATATACCCACCTTATTAGCTGTGGGCGCCATCATCTTTGTCACTGAGTGATGGTCAATTTGCATATTCCATCTTTATTAGATAAGATCACCAGCTTCTATAGTCATCAGCATATCATCATAGTTATTTTTATCTATTTCACCACCCCATGCTTTCTTTTTCTTTGCTAAAATATTTTCAAATAAATCTTTGATGTCATGCCACCTCAGGATGTATCTCAAAAAAAAAGTGAGTGTGAGGGGTTTGAGTGGTGGGCTGTGCTTCCAAAGTTTAGGGTATGAAAGGGGGCAAAAGTAACTCTACAGTGGAGAAGTCTAGCAAACAGTAAAAATTACCTTGCAAGTAATGAAGGCTAACATCAGTAAGAAGTTATGTTGATAAAAGTTATCCAAAATATAATTAAAAAGGTACTAGCACCAAAGCCAGTTTGGCTCAGTGGATAGAGCGTTGGTCTGCAGACTGAAGGGTCCCAGGTTTGATTCTGGTCAAGGGCACGTACGTTGATTGTGGGCATATCTCCAGTGAGGGGTGTGCAGAAGGCAGCTGATCAATGTTTCTCTCTCATCGATTTTTCTAACTATCTCTCATTCTTCCTCTCTGTAAAATAATCAATTAAATATATATTTTTAAAAGGTACTAGCAAAATTCTAATAAAGTATATAGTTTACTTAGTAGTAATGTGCCAATATCAGTTCCTTATTTGTCACAAATGTACCAGATTAATGAAAGATGTTCACAGTGGGGGAAACTGGGTTTAGGGTATATAAAATATCTATATTATCTTTATAACTTTTTGGCAAATCTAAAACTGTTCCAATTTTTTTTAAGTTTATTAATTTTAAAAGAGAGGAGTATAACAAATTGGGAAATGTAGACACAAGGATAAATTACCTACCAAGACTGAATCATGAAGAAAATATGAATAGACCAATAATGAGTAAGGAGATCAGACCACTATCCTTGATACATATAAATGCAAAAAAATTCCACAGCACACTAAAAGAATCATACACCATGACCAAGGAATGCAAAGATGGTTCAACATACCCAAATCAAAAAATGTGATATACAAAACAAAAAATAAATAAATAATTAATAAAATTTAGGATTAAAATCATAGGATGAGTCCAGCCAGCATGGCTCAGTGGTTGAGCATCAACGTATGAACCAGATGGTCATGGTTCAATTCCTAGTCAAGGCACAGGTCTGGGTTGCAGGCTCAATCCCCAGGGTGGGTTGTGCGGGAGGCAGCCAAACAATAATTCTCATCATTCATGTTTTAACTCTCTCCCTTCCTCTCTGAAATCAATAAAAATATTTTTAATCATATGATCATCTCAATTGATACAGAAAAAGCATTTGACCAAAAACAAAATCCTTTCATGATAAAAACTCTCTACAAATTGAATATAACTCAACATAACACAGGGCAAATATGACAGGCTAACATCATATTCAGTGGTGAATAGTTGAAAGCGTTTCCTCTAAGATCTGGAACAAGACAAGTATGCTCACTCTTACCATTACTTTCCACCTAATATAGAGCAGTTATACAAGAAGAGGAATTAAAGACATCCAAATCGGAAAGGAAGAAGTAAAATTGTCTCTGTAGTTGTTATAGTCTTAGGTATAGAAAATCTTAAAGAATTCACCATAAGACCTGTTAGAACTAATCAACAAGTTTAGCAAAATGGCAGGATACAAAACTAACATACAGAAATCAGTCATGTTTCTAACAGATATCTATAAAGAACAAAATATCTGAAAAAGAAGTAATGAAAACAATCCCATCCTATATAATAATAGTATGGTATGCAAATTGTCCCCTCCACTGGGAGTCCATCCAGGAGTTTGACCAAAGGGCGGGGCTGACCAGGGGAAAGAAAGTAGTATACAGCCAGCAGTTGGAGCCATTAGGAACCCTACAAGTGCATGAATTTTGTGCACTAGGCCTCGAATATATAAAAGTATCAAAAGCAATAAGATAATTAAGAACAAATGTAACCAAGGAGGTGTAAGATCTATACAATGAGAGCTATTAAGATTTTTATTAAAGGAATTGAAGAAGACACATAAATGGAAAGGTATTCTATGTTCATGGATCAGAATAATTAATATTGTTAGAACATCCATACTACCCAAAGCTGTCTATCAATTCAACACAATCCCTATCAAAATTTCAATGACATTTTCCATAGAATAGCCACAGCAGTCTTCAGAAAGAAGAACAAAGTCAGGGGCTTCACATTTCCTGATTTCAAACTATATTACAAAGCTAAAGTAATCAAAATAGTACACTATGGTCACAAAATAGACACATAGACCTATAAAACAGAATTGATAGCCCAGAAATAAAACCCTTGAATACTTTATCAACTAATATTTGGCAAGAGAGTCAAGAATACTCAATGGGAAAGAATAGTGTTTCCAATAAATGGTGTTGGAGAAACTGGATGATCACATGGAAAGGAATGACATTGAAATCCTATCTTATACTATTCACAAAAATTAACTCAAACTGATTAAAGACTTACTGCAGACCTGAAATGGTAAAGCTCCTAGTAAAAAACAAAAAACAAACAAACAAAAAAACCCCAACAACATAGGGAATATCCCCCTGACATTGCTCTTGGCAATGGTATTTTGATATGATACCAAAAGCACAAGCACAAAAACAAAAAATAAACAAAGAGAACTACATCAAACTAAAGAGATTCTGGACAGCCAAATAAATGATCAACACAGTGAAAAGACAACCTACAGGATGGGAGAATATTTGCAAACTATCTGTTAATGGGTTAATCTCCAAAATGTATAAGGAACTCATATAACGCAATAGCAAAAACCAAAAAAGCAAATAAAATATCCTTTTAAAGGAAATGAAATCAGGGTCTTCAAGAGGTATCTGCATTCCTGTGTTTATTGCAGCATTATTCATAATAGCCAAAATGTGGATAAAACATAAGTATCCATCTATGGATGAATGGATAAAGAAAATGTGGAGGATGGATGGATGGATAGATAGATGATAGATAGAAAGAAAATCATTCAGCTATGAGAAAGGAAATCCTGTCATTTGTGACAACATGGATGGGTCTTGAGAACATTATGCTAAGTGAAATGTCAGACAGAGAAAGAAAAATGCTGTATAATATCAGTTGTGCACTGAACTAAAATAGCTATAATCAGAAACAGAGTAGAATGGTGGTTGTAAGGGGTTGGGGTTGGGGATAGGGAGAATGGGGATAGGGAGAATATCAGAGTCCATGGACAAACTTAACAGTTGCAAGATGAATAAATTCTGGGTATCTAATGTACAACTTGGTGACTCTAGTTAACCATATTGTATTATATACTTAAAAGTTAAGAGAATAAATCTTAAATGTTCTCATTATACACACAAAAATAGTAATTATGTGACATAATGAGGGTTTTAACTCAACTATTGTGCTAGTCATTGCACAATATATACATGTATCAAATCATTATATTGTATACTTTAATGTTATATGTCAATTATATCTCAATAAAACTGGAAATACAGATATAAAATAGAAATTAATAACCAAAATAAATAAATAGAAGATGTAATTTTAAACTCTTATTTTTTCCATTCTTGTTTTCAATTTAGAATAAACTGTTGGGAACAAACATCTGTTTTTTTCAATAGGTGAGGGGGGACACGCAGAAGGATAATGCTACTATCATATTAAAAAGAAAACTTGTCCCAAATCAGGTCGGAAAGAGAACATTTTTGCATAATATAATTCATAACCACCTTCTGCAAGGATATTTACATTCATGATAAGATGCTAAGCACTTTTCTGATAAATTTTAATGAGATTCAGGCTTGTTCTGGAAATTAGTACAGACCCACCTCGCTGGCTGCCCAACAAAGGTCCTGTGAACTTTTTAGATAGTCTTCTCTTTTTCTATAAAATAAGAGTGAATCTTTCAATGGACTTGCTAAGACCTTTGTTCTTAAATGATAGCAACATGTTATGGTAACGAAATGTTCACAGATGTTCAGAATTACATTAACTGAAAGTTTTATTTAATTGCATCTAACAAAAGTAATGATTATTCCCTAATATTAATATCATCTAATACCCTGTCATATTGGGATTTGGCTATTACATTCAGATGATTCTTATGCTCACTAATGTTGGAAAAACCCAAGCTTTTGTTGGATAGATTAGAAGAGCTGATAACAACCTCTGGCTTTCTTTGTAAAAGGAACATCAGAGTCCATGGTCAAAGCATGGACACCTTAGTCCATGGGTTCTGACCTTTTCTTACTTTGTAGATGCTTTCGATAATTTGGAAGCTAAGGAGCAGCTCCCAAGAAAAAATGTGTATCTGAACACTTTGAAATATTTTACCCATAATTAAATTAATTTATGGACCCCTGGAGCTCTACCAAGGAGTTTCAGACCTGGGTTAAGAACACATGCTTTAAATGTTTCTTCCCGATCTGTCACTCTGTTGCTCTCCCTACACAAAGAGGCTACTATCAACAGAACATGCACGTTATTTGTTTCTTTAGGAGAAGACATTGTGCCACTGGCAAGGCATCTGGACTTGCTTGAGAATGTAATCTGCAGTCACACAATAGAAGAGAAAAAGCCAAAGATCTGATGGCAGAAGACCTAGATTCTTCAAGTTACTTTTTCAACACTTTGAGATAATCACTTAAGGAGACAAAGAAAGGGTCAAAGTTAAGGTCAGGGATTTACTAGTATAGTGTAAGGAATACTACAATAGTATCATTTCCACTTTACAAATTGTAAACTGAGAATTGGCAGGGATGGGGGTTAAATAATGCATCAGTATATCCCATAATCAGGTTTGAACATTAGGCTTGTCTAAATTTAAAACTCACGTTTTGATTTGTTTTTCAAATTGCACTGACTGTCCTCAAACGGGGCATCAGAGAACCTCCTGGCAGTGGTTGGCCCAGCAATGTGTGGTAGGTAAGAGGTACCTTTGGCCCATGGGTTTTATAGCTATGACTTCTTAATTAGAATTTGCTAGGCTGTAAAAATGTTTGGAAACCGCTGCCTTTCACTTGCTGTTCTGTCTCCACATCTGTAAAAGAAGTATGATGCTAATAACTAATTTATTGCAATGGACACATGTGAAACAGCTGTGTAAACTTCTAGGCATTATTCAGATGGGAAATATTCATGTAATTACTAGATGGCAATGAAATTGAGAATTTCCCTCTGTAAAACTCTTTACTAAAATCAACCCGCAACCTTGGTGGCATGTTTCATGCACCTGTGAAAGCATGTTGGCTTTCAGATGGTTTAGGGTCACTGGAAGCTCTGTGTAAAAGGTGAAATCTCTCTATATTTTTTAAAGTTTAGTTATTAATACATTATTAAATGCATCATTGCATTTTAAGTTACTATGACTACATCTTCTCAAATGTAACAGGATTGATCCACCTTCCATTTAAAATCTTTTAAAACACGAACTTAGAGGTTCTGAGAAATTCCAGATATGTTTTAGGATATATCGTAATTTTAAAATATTATTATAATTTTAGTTGGGGACTAAACTTAAAATCTGGGATTTTAAGACTGGCCCTATCCATCAGTCATTCACTGGGTGATTTGGTGAAGCCATGTCAGATTGCATGTCTATAATGGGTGTGACAGGTGAATGGCATGCAGAAATCTGTTGAAGCATTCAGAGAGAAGGATCCAAAATCAAAGGAGAAAGCTACTCTATTGTTGCTGAGCCGACTTTGCGGTAAAAATAACGTCTTCTCTAATTAAGATATATCTTTCACAGGTGGAAAAATGTTGCCATTTTAAAATATATACTAAAGGCCCGTTGCACGATATTCATGCGAGAATAGGCCTTCCTTCCCCTGGCTTCACTCCCAGCTGCCCAGGAGCAGTAGATCCCTGCTCCCAGCTTGTGCAGGAGCCAGCAAGTCCTCGCTTCTGTCCGAAGCACTGCTCCTATAGCTCTCTCCACTGCCCCGCTTCCCCTCATAGCAGGAGTCTGCCCTTCTAGGCCTGCCACTCCATGCCTGTATATGCAGATTAACCTCCGTCTTTGTCAGGTTAATTTGCATACTCAATCTAATTGGGCTGTGGGTGTATGGGAGTGATATTAATTTGCATATTTCTCTTTTATTAGGTAAGACTAGAGGCCTGGTACACAAAATTCGAGCAGGCTGGTGTCCTTCAGCCCAGCCTGCTCCCTCTTCAATCTGGGACCCCTTGAGGGATGTATGACTGCCCATTTAGGCTTGATCCAGATAGGATCTAAATGGGCAGTCAGACATTCTTCTCACAATCCAGGACTGCTGGCTCCCAACTGCTCGCCTGCCTGCCTTCCTGATTGCCCCTAATCAGTTCTGCCTTGCCAGCCTGATCACTCCCTAACTGCTCCCCTGCCAGCCTGTTTGCCCCTAACTGCCCTCCCCTGTGGGCCTACTTACCCCTAACTGCCCTCCCCTGCAGGTCTGGGTCCCCCCCAACTGCCCTGCCTTGCAGGCCTGGTCCCTGCCAACTGCCCTCCCCTGCTGGCTTTCTTGTGATGGCCATCTTGTGTCCACATGGGGACAGTATCTTTTGACCATATGAGAGCAGCCATCTTGTGTGTTGGAGTGACGGTCAATCTGCATATTACTCTTTTTTTAGATAGGATAGAGGCCTAGTGCACTGGTGGGGGCCGGCTGTTTGCCCTGAAGGGTGTCCTAAATCAGGGTGGGTGTTCTTTTGGGACGTTGGGTGGCTTGGGTGAGGGGCTTGTGGTGGTTTGCAGGTTGGCCACACCCCTGGGCGACCCAAGCGGAGGCCCTGGTATCTGGGATTTATTTATCTTCTACAATTGAAACTGTGTAGCCTGGAGTGAAGCCAAGCCTTCTGCTCACACAGCCATTGAAACTTTGTTGTCATAAGAGCCGGTCAGGGTGTGTGGAAAGCTTGACTTCCTCCATCGCCAGGGCAGCCCAAGCCTCCCTCTTGCTCTCTCTGTGGCCGTAGCCATCTTGATTGGGTTATTTGCACACTTGCTCTGACTGGCTGGTGGGTATAGCTGGTGGGCGTGGCTTGTATGTGTAGTGGAGGTATGATCAATTTGCATATTACTTTTTTATTAGTTAGGATTTTTGAAAAATCACACAGTGAAAGAAACAATTACAGAAAGAAAATTTCCCTCATATGCTTCACATTTCAAAACAAATTACTTTCATTACTGAGTCATCAAAACTTCCTGAGTATTTTTTTAAGTGAAAAGACCAATCACTAACCTACTTTTCTGTTCCACCCCACCATCTGCAGCAAAAACAACAACTCAGAAATAGTCTCGGTGAAACTGCAAAGTAGGCAAGGTTTTCTGTGACTTCCTTCCCCCTTCCTCTCCTTTTAGTCTCCCACCTCATGGGATTCTGGGATCCCTCCCTACTCCTCGGAGCCCAGGGACTTATGGGATACTTTGTTCCCCAAGTCCACTCTCCCTGAAAGTATCTAGAACCAAGATTACCTTTGCCTTCCCTTTTTAACCAACCCATCTTTCCCTGCTCCTGACCTCAAATGGGGGCTGCAATCCTGTTTCTCATTTATCTTTAGTTCACTACCTTTCACATTCCCAGGATCTTTTCCCACTATTTTCTTGTCTCCAGCCCCCAACCCACACACTCACCTGGCAAACTTTTTGTAAGTGACTTTGCTGCCTGCTACACAATCTACTGGAGGCAGGCAGCCACTGCCCACCACTCACAGTGTATTCTATGTAAATAGAGTCAGGCCCCTGGGGTTGTGCACAGTGAACACAATTCCAGTGAGGCCTGGAGATAAGCAAAGCTGTGTCTGCAGGAAGCCATCCACAGGGGAGGCTGGCAGCTGAACTACAATCCACCTCAGGATCCCCATTTCCTCCCCTTCCTGGGGCCCTCCTTTCTTTGTAAATTTCACATCTTGGATTTAAGTAGATTTGGTTTGGATGGTGACACTGCCACTTTCTAGCTCTGTGATGACCTTGGGAAAGTTACATAAACCTTGTAAGTATTCATTGTTGTTTTATTTAATTTAGAAACAAAAGATGATAATCACATTTAACCTCTAGTGTTACCTTGTGGACTAAATGAGACAATGTCAGTAAGAGTGCTGGTCCGGGGGCACAGTCAATAAAACTCACTTGTTGATATACTTCTTAATTCTAAGGCTGAGTTCAACCCATAAAGTCCAGAGTCCCTCTTCAAACTGTTTAGAAATTATCTTTATGCTCCCTACAATTCTCCAAGCTAATTTCAATTTTTCTCCTTACTTTCCTCCATACTTCCACCTGTAAAATTATGGAGGATATTATTCCTTCCCATAAGTTGGGTCAGCAATAATGGGTAGATTTCTCCTTTGATTTTGGATCTTTACTACATTGATAGTTAGAATTCAATTAACGCCATCCTTGATGCCTTATAATAACCAAATTATGAATTAACACGGTCTGTGTTCAAAGGCTCTGTGCCCAGTGTCTACTGTATTTTAACCTTTGTATGTCGTATTTCTGTTCATCTTCACCCTGTGTTCTTTATCCATAATAATCTATCTATATAAAAGCCTAAGTGACCATTGCAACTGAACAGACCACTGAACAGGCTGCATGGGACAACCAGGCTGGTAGGGGGGTCAGTGAGGGGTGACCAAATGACCGAGCAGCAGGCTGTGTGGGTCAACCAGGCTGGCAAGGGTGGGGGGACAGTGAAGGGTGATCAGGAGAGCAGACAGAGCCAGTTAGGTGTGATCAGGCTGGCAGACAGAGGGGTTAGGGGCAATCAGGCAGGCAGGCAGGTGAGCAGTTAGGAGCCAGTGGTCACAGATTGCAAGAATATCTGACTGCAGGTTTAGGCCTGATCCCTGCATGGAGCAGTCGGACATCCCCTGAGGGGTCCTGAATTGGTGACTGTGCAGGCTGGACTGAGGGGACCTCCCCCGCATAAATTTCATACACCAAGCCTCTAATAGTAATAATAATACCATTGCTCAATTTAATCTCCCTAGTGGTTGGCATTGTTATCTCCATTGTACGGTCAAAGAAAATGAGGGCAGGAGTTTTTAAATATGTCACTCCATATTTCAAAACTTATAATATTGAATCTCGGGATGAGTCTGTTGTAGTCACCAGGTCATCTGGATGAGATGGTCATAGTGGATATAAAGTGGGTAGACCTGACACACGTTTAGAAAGCAGAACTATTGTAACACTTGATATTGATTGGATATGAAAAATAAGAGTGAAATCTACCTAGGATGCCTCCTGGTTTTAGCCTTGGGCAGTCAAGAGGTGCTTGTTTCACAGGTCAAGCAAGAGAGGGAGCAAGTACAAGCTTGTGTGAGGGTGGGAGTCAGCCTAGGCTCTGTTGAGTTTGAGGTGCCTGTGCAGTTGGAAATCTGTGAACTGGAAAACTCAGAAGAGCAGTCAGAAATCAGCAGCACATGGAGGGTAAGTGAAGCCATAAGAATAGATAAGACTTCCCAGGAAAAGGACACAGAGAAGAGGTTTTTAAATTTTTCTTGGAGATGAAGGAATGAAACTTGATGAATGCTCTGAACCTTTTCTCCAGAAATATCTTTAAAACATTTGTCTGTAAAGAGCATAAAGTAAATCAGGACTTAGTGGAGGGTTGCCATGGGATCAAAGAAGAGGTGATTTTTTTTTTTTAGATTCGAGAAACTAGTACATTTAAATAAACAAGAAGTGAGGGGGTGATTAAACAAACAGGGGAGCGAAGGGATAATCAGAAGACCAATCCCTGAGAAGAGACAAAGAAACAGGCTCCATAAGATTGCAAAAGGCCTGGGTATGAGACAGAAGTAGGCACAGCTTTTTAAAAACAAGAAACAAGGAGAAAGACTAGAAGAGAACGCAGGTTAGTTTGTGGGTTGCATGCCTGCAAGTTGAAAGCTTCCTTATCTAATGACTTCTACGGACTCTGAGTAAGAGGTAAGGTCATCTATAATGAAAATGGTCAGAGGTCAGTGATATGGTCACTGTGGACATTGGGGAATATGATCAGAGTGACCTCACAGGATTTCTAGGCTGGGAAAGCCCAGCTGAATATGGGGACCAGACATTTATAGGGACATCAATCTGGATGATTTTTTTTTTTCTGCAGGAAATGGCAGGACCCTTGGTACAATTGAGAAGAAGGCAATTGTTCAATTTTTGAGGGCTACAGATTTTCTAGGATTTCAGTAAAGGACATTGGAGCAAAAGAGGAGTCAAATAAGAACTAACCTTATCATGATGTATCAGTTAAAGCTCTATGGAAAAAATGTGAGTTCCGGAAGGAAATGATGGAAAAAGGAAATGAAATAGTTAGGGATTGAAAGTACCAAAGTATACAACCAGACAGTCTACATGTTCAGTGGTTCATTTTCATTTTTGTTACTTTAAAAAAAAAATTGCCAAGTGCCGTATGCAATGATGCTGTATTTTGATCATGAAAACTTGACCAGAACACTGAAACTAAGAGAAGCCACTTGAAATTAAATTCCTTGCCTCAACCTAATAGCAAAGATGGCTGCATAATCATTCACTTGTCTTTGAGAAATAGGACCAGAATTAGCCAGTAAAATATATCTTCCTTTCCCAGACTCAAGGCCAATATTACTTTGCTCATGTAAAGTTTGTGTACTCAGTAATATTAGATAATATCAGAAATTTTATAAATAACATTATAGGTATAATGGTATTATAGTTACATAGGTCCATAATCTTATTTTTAGGAGAGTAAAGAATGTGGAGATGGATTGCCAGCATATCTGTAACTTACTTTAAAATTGTTTTGAAGCTCTAGCTGATTTGGCTCAGTGGATAGAACATTGGCCTTTGGACTGAAAGGTCCCAGGTTCGATTCCAGTCAAGGGCACATGCCCAGGTTGCTGGCTTGATCCCCAATAGGGGGTGTGTGGGAGGCAGCCAATCAATGATTCTTTCTCATCATTGATGTTTTTAGCTCTCTTTCCTTTCCCTTCCTCTCTAAAATCAATAAATATATAGATTTTTAAACAAACAAACAAACAAATAAATAAAATAGTCTTGGGGGAAAAATTGATAAGTAAATTTAGCAAATGTTAACTGTTGGATCTAAATGGTTCTCCGTGATTAAGGGGGGATGATTTTACTTCTTAGGAGATATTTGGCAATGATTGGAGACATTTCTGGCCATCATGGGTTAGGGATGGTAGTATTTCTGGCATCTAGTGGGTAGAAGCCAGAAATGCTGTTAAATGCCCTACAGTGCACAGGGACAGCCCCCACCACACACACACACACACACACACACACACACACACACACACACAAAATCTGTGCCCCAGCACCAAGGTTGAGAAATCCTGTTCCAGGTAGTAGATATATAGATTATCACAATGCTAGTGCTAGTCCAACTGTCCAAAACATTTTAAAATTGTTATTAGAGCACATTTGAAATAAAAACTAAAATAACAAGTAAAGAAAAAAAAATCAACCTTTTCCAAATTGTCAACAATAAATCATTTTTGCTGGTGGTCAGCTGTAGAGTATTGTTGCGTGTGATTGAAGATAAGGTAGAGAGCTGGAAAACATTCTTCATGTTCCTCAGTCAATCAATCAAAGCAGAACATTGCCTTTATGCAGTATTTAAGCTTTTGTGAAAAATGTTTTAAAAGAAAGAAGTGGAACCTTTGTAGTTCATACTGGACACTTTTTGCACATAATCCCATCTGGCTTGGAATCAGCTAAGATTTGTCTTAGTTGTATCACACAATGACTAATTAGATTCATCATGTACTCACTCATTTCTCCATTCAAGGAACCTTTATTAGACAATATGACATCGGGGAGCATACAGCCTATTAAGAAAATGTAATACTGAGCAATGTAAAATGATCCTTCTTAGAGGAATGGACAGGTTTCTTTGTGGGCACATAATTGGGCAACCAACTCAGAGAGGACTGCTCAGACCTGAGATAGTGAGGAGTACATCAACTCAAGGGATGCAGTTTAGATTTGCTTTTACTTTCACTTTCACAAGAATGGAGTGAGTGAGGAGGGGTAAGCAGTGTGGGGAAAAGGGTAGAAGTTAAAGCTTAAACAGAACCAAAGGGTGTCCCAGGCAGGAACAGCATGATAAAGGCCTAAGGAGGGACAGGGAGAGAAGAGAGAAGAGAAGAGAAGAGAAGAGAAGAGAAGAGAAGA
>JAAGEH010002355.1:0-121242 GCA_011751065.1 Lasiurus cinereus | reverse complement strand
CTTCTTCTTCTTCTTCTTCTTCTTCTTCTTCTTCTTCTTCTTCTTCTCAGTCTCTCTTCCTACTTTTTTCTCTTCCCTAGTTTTTTCTCTTCTCCCATTTGATTTTACTAAATGGATTATAAAGTGAAACAAATAGATAGTTTTCATTTCCACTGCATTTACAAATACATTTTTACTTTGCTTATTAATAAAAAAAACACACCCAGGTTCTTCTGATCATTCAAAATATTCACTAGCAAAACCCAAATGAAATTAGTTTGAGATGCTTTTTAATTATATGTGAGCCTTAAACACTGTTTTATGGGGGGCAGGCGGACCTGTGGCCCATGTTGGTACACCAACAATGGGACACTACTTATCCATTTGACTTGGATAGAACAAAAATAGGACATGGAGGTCTTGCTTCATTCCCTGCTGTGGAACAATATGGGAGGTCCTTTGAGCTAGGAAGCAGAAATACATAGACTTTTTCTGGAATAGCTCAACTACGTGCAGAGCAAGACAGTTCCTGGGAAAGGAGGTCTGAAGGATGTTTACTCACACGTGCAGCATAGGCCTTGCTTCCTCACGCCCATCAGCATGACGTGGCAAAAGTTGCAGTAGGTTGGTTTCTTGAAATGCTTCATGGTCCAGGCGTGCCTGCCATCTCCCTTGGAGCCCTGTGGGGATAGAGAAGGAATGGGACTTGGAGCAGGCAGCCCTAAGCTAGCTGAAGCCTGGGCCTGCCTCCTGTTATATCTTCTTACTTCTCAGAAACTCTCTTCTCATATTTGGAAGACAAGATATACATTTATTTTATTGACATAAAGACTCTTAAAAATGGAAATCAAAACTAAGTTCTTGTCAGTTGTGTGTGTTTTCTAAAAATTAAGAATATCTGAGCAAGAGTATGTGTGTGTGGTTGATGGAAGTGTAAATCCAAACAAACAATCTCTCTCTCTCTCTCTCTCCCTCCCTACCTACCTATCTACCTATCCTTCTATCTGTGATCCTTTAAATGTTTATAACCATTGACTTAAAAATTTTCTTTCTTGGATTCATTCCTAAAAGTCATTTTTGAAGGAAAGATGAACATTTTTGTGCTGTTACATGCTTAACTCAGCATTATTTATTTAAAATAATGCAAAACTGGAAATATCCTAAAGATATCAAAGTTACCAAAAGGTTAGTTGTATTAGAGACATGTGATAAAGGTTAAGTGGCCATCAAAAAATATTTATAAGAATGTCTGATGTCATGGGAATGTGCTTATGACACAGCACTAAGCAAAAAAGCAGAATGTAAATTTGAGGACCTATTATCATCTCAGTTTTATATACCATAATTTCTGGCATATAAGATGGCTTTTTAACCCAGGAAAATCTTCTCAAAAGTTGGGGGTTGTCTTATATGCCAGAAAATATGTTAGTAAGTTCTCTGGTGGGGAAAAAATGTCACCAAACCATTAATAGGTTCATTCGAGCTGGAAACACTATGAATTCATTTTATTATCAAATTTTTATTTTTTGTATTTTCCAAACTTTCTACAGTTGACAAGTACTAATTGTATAATCAGAAAAAAGTAGTTTAGTAAAAACAATGCACCCTCTCATCAACTTTCTGGACACAGATAAAATAGTTAAGAACAGTCAGTCTTGGCTCAGAAGTGAATTCATCCTTACCTGCTAGATAAACCAAGCACTGCACAATCACACACCTTCCCTGAACACCAAAGCTCCTACCTACTAGCCCCTGGTAGCAAAGTCTTGTTGGAGGCTGTGGCTTCAGGAACATCCCTCCACACCTGCTGTCCCCGAACCTTTTTATAGGCTCCATCAAAAAAGCACCATTCTTAGGGTGGTGTGTAGGGTAGTAAAAAGCACCCTAGGAAGGTGGTGAGAACTGACTGTCATGTACACAGAATCCAGCATGCCGGACACAAACCCTGCTCTTACTTTTGGGCCCCTCTGATTTACACTGGTCATGGCAATCAGATCCATTTCTATGCCAAGTTTTCTGCTAACAGTCTCCAGAAGAGCCTGTATGGATTTCCAAATGTGGGTCTCCCTCTTGGGGCCAATGAAGCTCATTTCTTCTCATCACCGCAACACCCTACTTCTTCCAAGACCAGACTCTATAGAATTACAGCCTTTATATCTAATGGGTTCTATAAGTAAAGCTTCTAATCCAGTGTCTGATAATTAAAACTTATCAGGTTCCTAATCTGTGCTGGACAGTAAGCGACACAAAGGTAAGTAAAGTGTTTGCTTATGTGTAAGGAGGTAGATTTATGCCTGTTCTGGAAATGATGAAATGGAGACTCAAAGAAGTTACATACATATCCCAAGACAACACAGATAATAAGTGACTGAATCAGTAGTTAAATTGGGGCTTACTGGCATCAGAGCCTGTCCTCCTCCTTTCCTCCTTTCCCTCCCCCCAATTCCCTTTTCTCCACATAACAAGGTTTTTCTTTATGAAAGAAAACTACAGCTCAACAGACACAAAAGACTATCATTTTTATCTTGAAAATACGTTTATTAGCTAAATAAGGTACTGTTTTCATAGATTTGCAGTAGGAAGCAAAGGGACCATGACTTAGAACAAAGTAACATTTCCGCTTGGGCTACAGCGCCATCATGTGGCTCTTTTATTTCTGCATGCCAGGCTTATTGCCGCTGCTGCAGTTTCAGGGGGAGACAGACTGCTTTGCACATATTGCACTCAGAGATCCCCAGACTTGTCAAGGGCCCTATGTGGGTTTTGAAAAAGCCAAATAAGCAATGTGACTTTTAAGACATTTAGGAATGCTTTCTTTGAACCTCTAATATTAAATGTAGAAAAGTACAATTTAGTGTGTATCTAAAAATAAGTGCATGACTTTTAATTAATAAAAGCTAAATTTACATTTGTTGATATACAGTTGGTTTTCTATACTGACTTGGCTTTGGGAAGAGACAGTAGGGAAAATGGTCTGTCTCTCCCTCCTCAAGCCCTAAAACAGTGGTTCCCCTCCATGAGAAGAGCTGGTGGCACTTTGGAATCAGAAAGCCCAAAATAGGAAATCGAAAGAGATGTTGGTTTTTTATGATTAAAACGCTCCATTTCTATTTCCATATTTAGTGAAAAAAACAATCTTATGTTAACACCCAATAATCCAAACACACAGGTATGTTAGAACAGCACCTAAGCAGAACTTCCATTCCGATTCAAGTATGATGTTGAGTATTGATATCAGGAAGTATATCTTACTTATCTGAGTGCCCTTCCTCCAGGGTCCTAACTCACATAGGTTCTTACACTTAATACGTTACTGGTAAGGGATCTTTGGACGAGAGGTCTGCTGTTCCTGAATATGGAGGATGGCCCCTGGTAGTAACTAGCTATGTGTTCTTGGGCCCTCAGTTTGCAAAGTGAAGGGGACAGATCAAGGATCGCCAAGGTCTTCTCCAGCTCTATCTAAAGAATATAAAGACAGTTGTGCTGATCCTGGTTCCTGAATTTCTGCGTAGCCCTTGGAAAGAGCTACACATACCAGGACATGACTACAGAATTCTTAGCTCTTGTGGATTGGAAATGAAGGCCCACCTTCAGTCTTGACTTGCAGAACTGTCCGATGGAGACATTACAGGCAACCACAGCAATTGGAGTCTAACCCAACTGAAAGCTTCCTGATTTGTTCCTCTGTATGACCCTTCAGAATTTCAAAGTGGTGCTATCATACAACCTATGTGATTGTCTTGGCAAATGCTTCAAAGGCACAATTTTACTTTTAGCTTGTGCATGAAAGTTACTTTCAATTGGTAAAAAAGCAGAAAATGCAGTGACTGACTAGGTCAGATCAAGTATATATAACCAATAATTTTGCATGAAGCCTCTACATGTATCTCCTACTCTGAAACATCTAAAACATCTTGAATTTTCTTTGATTTGGGTTTTTGATCAAGCTATTCTCTTGGCCACAACTCTCTCTTCTATCATCTTCTACCTCCAAATCATACCCATCCTTGGGTAACAGGTCAAACATCCTCCTAGGTCTTTCCACTGACCATTATCTCAACAACAGGATATCAAAATCCCACTCATCCTTCAGGGTTAGGGCAAACATCCTTTGATATTTCTTCCCACAGGTCTCGCTCCTAAGTCTGGGTCCTTAGAAAGTGAAAGATACTTACCTTATCTGGTTGTTTTGATCATCCTCTGCCTCACAATTGATCAGTATTTTTTCCTTCCCTTTCTCTTTCTCTTCCCTCCTTCCCCAACTTTCATAGCACTTTTCAACCTAATTTGTGGAAAAGATGGAATTCTTCCTTGAAATTTTTTTGCCCTTTGATTGGTTGAGTATAACCTTCTGGTGGGTGAATATCTGAGTCCCTTCACAGAGCTCAGAACAATATCTTTATTTACTAATAATTTAGTACATGCTGTCAAATGAATGAATATATTTCAGTCACTAATAGGTAAAAAAGAGGTCTTTGAGGCTGGGCTAGAGCATATGGTTTGTCCATTGGGGCAGAAGCCAAGGTGATGTGTAGATATGAACTTCCACATAGAGCTTGATGTTCCTGAAAGGTAAGAGATCTGAACTCAGGCTTCCTGACTTACAGAGTCGTCCATGCCCAGGAGGACCAGCAATGGGATGGTGGTCATTCCTCCATGGACCCATTCCTGTAGAGACACAAAGCCGTCCCGGTCGTAGTCCATCCCTTGCAACATCTCCTTCAATATCTGCGGAATCCACAGAGCAGCAGTTGTCCACTTTCATCCTTGACTTCTCTGCCCCCACTGCCCTCTTATTTATCTTTTGTTCTGCATTGTCTGGCTTGTATTTTGCTCCTTCTACTCTGATTCACAGTGAGTAGAACAGTGAGGGAGCAAATGGGGGTGAGGAGAGCAGAGCTCCAAGCCCCACTCTGCCTGACCTGACTGAGTAGCCTTGGACAAGCCAGCCACCCCGACTCTCTGGGTTCTGCTTTATTCATCTGGAATGGAAATAATACTGTTATGTATGCATCACTGTAGTGGGGACTAGAGAAAAGGTATATAGAATGTACATTTATATAAAAAATTAGTATTACTTGGTGATAAAGGAAAATCTTTAAAATTCATTGAAGCTCTAAATTCTTTGATCTATGAGCTCTTGTCATAAAAATTTAGTGCTGGGGAAAAGGTCAGAGGTAATTACTATTTGAATTCCATCTACATTTCTCCCTGCTACCTATAGTTTTTCCTATCAGCAAAGTGGGAGGTCAAGATGTAAGACCCCCAAGAAGCTGCATGTAGCAGAATGAGTCTGGGAAATCCTGCCCATTTTTATCCTGAGGGTGTCCTGCTTTTCTCTTGGAAGTCACCCCATGTTTCCAGAAACTCACAGGTTTTAGCTCCGTGGGATCCCACTCAAGATACTGAGCAATGTGCAGCATCTGGTTGACAATACGATCCATCTCCTAGAAAACATCAAGGCAAGAAACCAACTGAAGATGTGTTTTTAAGAGCAAGGCTTAACATCAAAACCTGTGGGAAGGTGGGCAGGGAAAAACATGGGAAGCAGCTGGTGTAATATCGTGGCATTTTACAGGGAGCTCACTACTTGTTTCTGCTCTTTATTCTGCCTTAACCACAAAGCTCAGTGGAGAGTAGATGCTCACAAGAAGCACAAAAGACGGTTAAGCCAGAGGTATACTGAAAGATCCCTGGACACTGAACTCCTTGGACCCATCTGCACTCACCTTTCTTCTCCTAGTCTGGGCTTTGACTTAGAGATCATAGGAAGCACTCCTGTTTTCTCCTTCTTTGTGATCTCAACTCTTTCACATGCTTACAAACCAAAGCAGTTCTCTTCCCACCTCTTTAGTCACTCCTCATTCCCACAGCTTTACTGACTTGGGATCCATCTATACCCCTCACAGGTCAGTGTCAGGTGGATATAGGGCCTCTGTGTGGGCCTTAGTTCAGATACTATGATTTAGATCCTTTTGGCATCTCCTCTATTTCTTTTGTGTCATGTTTAGCCCTGAACCCAGGACTCTGTGGACAGGAAATTCATGAGGGGTTAATGGGCTGGGTGAGTGAGATTTTCACTTGCTACCTAGGCCAGGCTCTATCTAAAACCTCACACAATTGTTGTATGCTAAGGAATCAGGGCACCCAGAGTCCCACTGAAATACCCTAGACTCGTGGATGGCAAACTGTGGCTCTCAAGCCACATGAGGCTCTTTGGCCCCTTGAGTGTGGCTCTTCCACAAAATACCATGGCCTGGGCAATGAAGAAGTGGCATTAGAAGAAATTTAAGTTTTAAAAATTTGGCTCTCAAAAGAAATTTCAAAATCATTGTACTGTTGATATTTGGCTCTGTTGACTAATGAGTTTGCCGACCACTGATCAAGGAGGCATTTCCATCTCTTGGGCACAATCCAAGATGTTAATGATGAGATCAATGTGGGGAGACATCAGTGAACTGAAGCAAGGTTCACAAGTGTTACCTCCACCAGGTAGAATGCTGGCTGAAGCCAAGCAAGCAAAAAAGCAACAGGAACTTTAAAAAATTGTATTTCATTCAAATTAAAAAAATAATTCATTGCAAAACAGCAGGTGAGGTAGTAGAAGGGGCGGGGGAAGTAGGCAGAAAGGTGAGGACAGGATTCTACAGAAGTTTCCATGAAAAAGAGCTTGTCAATCTAGTTGGGACTAAAATTTAACCAGTAAACAATGTGACTCAGGAATGAGAATTAGACTCAGCCTTGAGCTGTGTCAATGGGTGGGCATTTCCAGGAAGAACTGGCTCATCTGATGTTTGCCTGGGTTAGGCTACCTGTGGATGATTAATGAGTCATAGGGGGAGGGAGCTGGTTCTATGCCATGTTTTAAAATGGCATTGACAAAACAGAGTTTGACCAGAGTGCATGTTTAAGCCTGCCTCTGAGAAAGTATGAGGATGGGGAAATCTGAGCTTAAGGGACATTTTACAGGAGATGTGATGGGACCTTCAAATACTTGAAGGCTGATTGTATAAGAATCACTGATCAGCTGTCCTGGTCAGCTACAGAGGCCAGAAGCAAGCCAATGGGTATCGGGAGGGATTTGTTGAGGGCTGGCTTATTTTGGCTTCACTGCTGAGCTGGGAAAGGGAGAGGGGAAACAGAAGATGGTTGCATGGTGAAATCTTCCCTGGGAGACCAGAGGTGCCTTTTGTGTAGGAAGGAAGCCCTCACTGAGTCACCCTCGGTGACTGTGTTAAGGCAGTGGTTGAACTCTCCAGTTCTGGGAATGATCACAAAGAGTGTGGGCTCCCAGCTGCCAGGGATTCTCAGTGGGAAGATGAATCAGGTAACTCTTTTGAGACTGCTTCAGTCCACTGATGTTATTCTCTAAATACATCTGAAATCTAACCACTTCTTACTACCTGCAATGCTTCTACCCTGGTGCAAGCTACCATCCTTTCTTGTCTTGCGATTTCAATAACCTCACACCTGGTATCTCCACTTGTGCCCCTATAGTCTAAACAACACATGAGTTAGAGTGATCCTGTTATAACCCAAGTCAACCATGTCAGTCCTCTGTGAGAAATATCCAATGGTTCTCTATTTGTCCAGAGTTAAAAGTAAACCCTTTCAATCATCTAAAAGGCTTCATGATGCTTTGCAAACTTCCTTTACTCCTACTACATTTCTTCTTAGATTTCATCTCTTATTGCTTACTCACTCTGACCTCACCTGTTCATTCATTCTGCTACAGTCACTCTGGTCTCCTAGTTAATCTGCTAACATAGCAGGCACCCTCAGGACCTTTGCACTCTCTGTTTCCTCTCCTAGAAGGTACTTCCTCTAGGCTTAGGTGTTCTCAGGACTTATAGTCCCTCACCTCCAAGTCTCTGTTCAGATGTCCCATCCTCAGGGAGACCTTCCTTAGCTCATCCAGCTAAAACAGCAGCTCCCTTCAACACTTTTTTCTCTTTATTTTTCTCCTACCACACATTTTAATATGTTTTTCAGTGCATGAGTTTGCGCTAAAATGAAAGCTTTGTAAGGGTTTGTGGAGTTTTTTGTCAGTTGGCTCACTGATGTATGCCCAGTATTTAGAACAGTGCCTGACACATGTTCTCTCACATGACATAAACCATAGCATTGCAATGTGGCCTTAGGGCACCCACAAAGACAACCTGGAATTTGGAGGAAATTGGTATGACTTAGTTGTTCTAGTGAATTGTTCCCTTTCTTCTTTCCTCTGTTTGAACTCAGCTCTATGCACCTCAACCTCAGAGCTTTTCTGTGAAGGAGTTCCACCTTTCACATTGCCAGTCATGAAGACAAGGCCTACCTAATTCTATTTGCCATCTCCCCTCTTTGCCTTCTTCCTTTTCTATCCTTCCTCTCACTTCATGATCACTGATTTATCCCTGTCTATTCCTGAGGGAATTGGGCAGGGTGGAGGGGGGCACGGGCGGGGGGAGATGGACCTCAGACTTTCTCAAGTACATTGAAATAGGATCATGTGCTCAGAGCAGACGAATGAGACTCCTAGAGTCTGGGAAATGAGAGGAAGGTGACTGTGATGCAGAAGCGCATCTGCAGTTACCTGCTTCCCCCTGTCCTCTTGCCCTGGTCTTGATGCCTTTCCTACCTCCTTGCCTCGGCTCCTAGACTCCAGCAGGAAATTTCAGGGAGAAGTTCTGAACCCTTTAGAGAATTAAACTAGATACTAAAGCACCTCCCCATTCTAATATTTTATAATCCTGGGCTTCTGGAATGAAAAGGCAAGTTGGAGTTCTGGCTCTTTGGAAGTAGAAGGTGGGAATTCTACTCGTTCTGCAGCCAATATTGAGACATAGCTATTCTTATAAAGACACAACTACTATAAAGAGTTCCAGACTCTTCCTCCACCTGTACCCTTCTTGCCCAGCCTTTCTTGGAAGGATATTTTGAGAGCTTACCGCTTGATCCAGGAGACCGTTCTCATCTGAATCATAGAGACGAAACATGACTGCAAGAAACCAGAGATAAGGTTTGAGGCATCCTCTAGGCACCAGAGACTGGTTCAAGCTCTATCCTGCTAGTTTTTAGATCAGTTCTGACTATCACTAGGGCAAAGGCTGTTGCAGCCAGCTGACCCACCCTCCAAAGGCACAGAATCTTATTTCCTTACAGGGAAGAGGAGAGAGGGAGGAGAACCAAGCCACCTGGTTTCTGGAACTGCCTAAGCAATAACTCTGTATTCGAGATCCAGGTCATGAGTGTGACTCCCTGTAGGGCATTCATGCCTTTCAGCATTACTGGAACACAACTCAGAACAAATGCCCAGATGATGGTGGGGCTGGGGTACCAGAAGTATAGTTAGAACATTGCTCCTATTGCATGCAGAAGGCTGTGGAATTAAGCAGATTCAAATCTTGGCTCTTCCCTACCACCTCTAGGAAGTCAAGTAAGTCATTCAGGCTTATTTTCTTCATCTGTAAAATGGAGATTATAATAGTTTCTTTGTCCTAGATTTTTTTTTAAATGAGGAATAATATATGTATTATTTGCCAACTCTACAATGCTTGGGAAAGCACTTAATAGATGTTATTTATTTTTATTTCATTTCATTAAGGAACATTTACATATGCATTTAATAGGTACAAGACACTTTTTTTATATTAATTTGTTTTTTATTTAGAAAGAGAAAAAAAATCATCAAGAAGAAAAAACAAGGCAATGAATAGAAAATAGAGAAACTGAACAGCTTAATACAGAGCACATTAAGCACTCTGTGCTATTAAATTTTGTTAGTTGATGCTTACACTTAAAAAGTGCTTCATTTTCTCAAACACATGCTGCTATTATTCCTCTAAACGAATTCCTTATTTTTTTATTTTATTTTTTAATTAATTTTTATTAATTTTTTATACATATCTCCCCATTGCCCCCCCTCCCTCCCAGGCGTACCCCGACCCCCCAGTGTCTGTGATCATTGGTTATGTTTATAAGCATGCATACAAGTCCTTTGATTGATCACTTATTTACCTCACCTAACTTTAATCTTTCTGCTATAATTTCACAGTCTGTTTGATGCTTTATGATTTTTGTCCTCCTGAGAATTATCAGTCTACTCCCTTTCTGTGCTCCTGATTCTATTATATTCACCAGTTTATTCTGTTGATCAGATTTTTAATTCACTTAATTTTTAGATTCACTTGTTGATAGATGTGTATTTGTTGTTCATAATTTTTTGTCTTTTACCTTTTTCTTCTTCCTCTTCTAAAAGAGTACCTTTCAGCATTTCATATAATACTGGTTTGGAGTTGATGAACTCCTTTAGCTTTTTCTTCTCTGTGAAGGTCTTTATCTGCCCTTCAATTCTGCATGATAGCTTTGCTGGATAGATTATTCTTGGTTGTAGGTTCTTGTTGTTCATCACATTGAATATTTCTTGCCACTCCCATCTGGCCTGCATCGTTTCTGTTGAGAAATCAGCTGACAGTCGTATGGGTGCTCCCTTGTAGGTAATAAACTGTTTTTCTCTTGCTGCTTTTAATATTCTCTCTTTCTCTTTTGCTATTGGTATTTTAATTATGATGTGTCTTGGTGTGGTCCTCTTTGGATTCCTTTTCTTTGGGGTTCTGTGTGCTTCCTGGACTTGTAAGTCTATTTCTTTTAGCAGATGTGGGAAGTTTTCAGTCATTATTTCTTTAAACAGGTTTTCAGTATCTTGCTCTCTCTCTTCTTCTGGCACCCCCACAATTCTGATGTTGGTACACTTGAAGCTGTCCCAGAGGCTCCTTACATTATCTTCACATTTTTGGATTCTTTTCTCTTCTTGCTTTTTCCAGTTGAATGTTTTCTGCTTCTTTATATTTCAAATTTTTGACTTGATCCTTGCCTTTCTCTAGTCTGCTGTTAGTACTCTGTATAATAGTTTTTATTTCAGTCAGTGTATTTATCATCTCCTCTTGGGTCTCACTAAATTTATCCATCTTTTCTAGCATATTCTTGAAAAACCTTATAAGCGTGGTTTTGAACTCTATATCCAGTCATTTTTTTTCCTCCATTTCGTTTGCTTGTAATCCCTTCCCTTGTCTCGGCATTTTCACTGTGCCAGGGAAACTTCTGTGCTGTATTCAGCCGAAGAAGCCTCGGTTGAGCTTGGGATGGGTGGAGTCTCAGGGCTTAAGGGACCGCCTTGCCTTCCAGTCGGCCCCGCCCTCCACGGCCCCTGAGTCTCACGTGACTGGGTAATGGCTGGAGTGGTCTTTGTGCGCGCGCCCGCAGTGCCTCTAACCGCTGCCTTTCCGGCTCCCCTGCGAACCAGGACCACACGAGTCTAGGTCTCCAGGGTTTCACCCAAAACAGGGGCTTAGTGGAGTCAGAAGTGGCATAGTTTGGAGGGTCTGTCTCCCGCCCACACGCGAAAGCCAGCGGCACAATCAGCAATCTGTCCTCCAAGTGGTGCCGTGCGCGACCAGACCTCCGATCCTTTGCAACTCCCCTAAATTTCCGTGCACTTCTCCCTTTTCACAGTCCAAACTCCCCCGTATGAGTTTCAGCTGGATCTGGGGTTTAGTGTCGCAGGACAAGGGGTTCAATGCCTTTGAGAGTCTCCGTTTCCCTCCCGCCAGAGAAAGCCAGCCAGGTACTCCGGCACCCGCTCTCTCCTCGCGCGCGTCTCCGTACCTCAGCTTTTTGCAGCTCCTCTGGGTCTCTGTGAGCCCCTCTCTTTCCCTCTAGCTGTAGAACTTCCACTCAGCCAGCTTTCCTGTGGTTCTGGATGATGTCCGTTCTGTCTTTTAGTTGTAGTTTTGAAATTGTTGTGCGAGGCAGCAGTATAGGTGTTTACCTATGCCACCATCTTGGATTTCCTCAAGACACTTTATTATTATTGGTCATTTAATCTTCCATATGCTGTGAAGCAGTTGTTATTAGAGAATCTATTGTATTTCTTTGTCTAGAAAAATAGCATGTCAACATGCCATCACAAACTTATTTTATCATGTTCTAGTAGTAGAACAGTGACATAGAATAAGGAAAATCTGAAAGAGAAATTGGAGCAAAAGACTCAATGTTCATTTATGGGACCTAGCAGCTTATATTTTATTCATCTAAAAGACAGAGATGTGTCTATGGTCTCAGAAGTAAGCAGGGCTGGGAGCAGAGCTGAACATGTCTTCATTTTCCTCCCATTCTTAAACACCCATCCTCATGCCTGCTTTCTCTGTTATCCACTCCAGACCTCCTCACTTCATCCCTCCAAAGACACTCTGTATCTCCCACAGGGTTACAGCATTCCTTAAGTTGGCCTCATGTCATCACTCTCTTCCATGTGTTTTAATGTCCAGGCAGCTTGTGTTTGCTCAGTGGTTCATTTCTGGTTGGAATTTAAGTTGTATAAAGGAGGGTCATGGACTTTAGACTCCTTATAACTCCTCAGAATGTCCCAGTCAGAGGCACTTAACATATAAGGCTGACTCGCCAGACAGGTTGTTGAATGATATAAAGAAGGACAGACCTCCTACTATGTTGCTCCTGGACCCTGAATAGGGTGACTCTAACACGGAGCTCTCCTGGTCCTACTGTGCTCGAAGAGTAGAAGCAGAAAGCACGAGTAAGCATCCTATCTAGCAGCCTGGCCTTGGACAAGTCACTTAATCATTCTGTGCTTTCTTACATGTAAAATGAGGATAATTATCTAGACCTTCTAGGGCCAATAAGTGGTTAAAGTGAGATAATGCACTAAAAGTGCTCAGCAAATAAAAAGTGTTCAATGATGAGAGTTATTGGTCTTACTGTATTACTTTTTATTGGTAGGTGGGATACATGTTTGGTTGTTAAAAGAAAAACTTAATTTGTTATTAATTATTTAAATCAAGGGAGAATTTTTTTCAAAATATTTTTTATTGATTTTCGAGAAGAAGGGAAAGGGAGAGAGAGATAGAAACATCAATGATGAGAGATAATCATTGATTGGCTGCCTCCTGAACACCCCCTTCTGGGGATTAAGTTTGCAACCCAGGAATGTGACTTTGACCCGAACTGAACCTGGGACCCTTCAGTCTGCAGGCCGATGGTATATCCATTGAGCCTAACCAGCTAGGGCGAAAGGAGAATTTGAATTGATTTGGTTTAATTTAAAAAAAGAGAGAAAAACCTCTACTGGAAAGAGATTAAAACACCAAGAGGGGAACACAGGGAGCTGCAGTGCCTTCCCTGCTGGTAAACAGGAGTGCCAAGCAGAATAATAGTGGAAGTGAAGGACCATTCTATTTTTCTTCTTTTTTTTATTTTTCCTTTTTTCTTTTTTCTAATTTTTAATTTTTTATTTTTCAATTTCACATATTTTAATTAAAAGAATATTTTTTTTCTTTCCACCTCAATTGATTTTACCTTTATAATTATTACATTTTTGTTTTAAACTAGTATTATTAATGACTACTAGTACCTAACCGTTTGGAAAAAAAAACAACACGTGTCATTTTGTTTTCTCTTTATTTTATTTTGGGATTAGAGTTCTACATTCTATTTTCATCTTTCCTTTAGCATAATTTTACTCCAACTCAACTCTACCTTTATGCCAACACTTTCCTCCTAACTTTCCCCATTTTGTTGTCTTGTTTCCCTTTCCCTTTTCCAACTTTAGATTCTCCCTATTTTTCTCTTTACCTGGTTAAAATTTCACCCCATTTATATATCTAATTTCAAATCCCCTACTACAAGTCCACACAAACCTCTCTCTTCTTGTCTTCACTAGCCAAAAAGTTGTTTTTTCTCTATGTCCTTTTGTTGCTATTTGCCTGAAAAGTGGTTATATTGATTTTTTGAATTTTTTTTGTGAGATTGTTTTAGTTTATTCTACTTGTTTTATTTTGGTTTTTGCTTTCTTTGTTTTCTACCTCCCTCTTCCCTCACCTCCCTCGATACCAGTTGCTATTTGCAATTTGCCTTAATCTCTAGGTACTGGTTGCTGGCCTTTATTGGGATTAGTGACTATTCTATTGGAGTTGTCTCCTGACATCTATATTTTGTTCCTCTTTTTTCTCTTATACACTTTCCTTTCTCTCTGACTTTTTTCTCTTCCTCTTTCCTACTCCTTCTTCTCCTTTTTATTTTCTAATTTTATTTTATTTTATTGTTCATTTATTTATCTTTTTTTTCTCACTCTCCCAATTTGATTTTGGCATTTCTTTCTTTTCTTCTTTCCTCATTTTCCTCTTCTTCTTTCTCTATTTACCCCCAATTTGTCCTTCATTGGTGGTCACCTTATTTGTGATTATTAACATCTTAAATACATTTCTACTCAGTGCCTTGTGTGCTGTACCTGGTCGTGTTCTAGTTTGTGCCTTTCAATCAACGTAGGAGAGAGAACTACATAACCAGACACCCAGAGAAGAAAGACAATGGGCAGAAAAAGAAACAGCCCACATAAGACAGAAAGGCAGGTTTCACCAGAAAAGGAAGTAAACAAAATAGAAGCAGAAATAAGCCTACCAGAGAAAGAGTTCAGAGAAATGATCATAATGTGGTTGAAAAGAATGGAAGACAAATTTGAAAATATGAGAAAGAGCCAAGAGGAAATGAAGAAGACGCAAGAGGAGATGAAGAAGCAGCAAGAAGAAATGCAGAAGAACCTAGAGGAGGTGCAGAATAATCAAGAAGAAATGAAAAATGACATCACTGCTATAAAGAACTCAATAGAAAGCATCAAAAGTAGATTAGAAGAAGCAGAGGACCGCATCAGTGAGCTAGAAGACACGGTAGGAAAAAATACCCAAGTTCAGCAGCTTCTAGAAAAAATAGTTAAAAAGCAAGAGGAGAGCCTAAGGGAACTTTGGGATAACATGAAACAAAACAACATCTGCATAATTGGGGTTCCAGAAAGAGTGGAAACTGAACAAGGATTAGAGAACGTGTTTGAAGAAATAATGACAGAAAATTTCCCCAATATAGAAAAGAAAAAACCCACACAAATCCAAGAAGCTCACAGAGTCCCAAGCAAAATGAACCCCAACAAACCGACACCGAGGCACATTATAATTAAATTGGCAAACACCGACAACAAAGTAAGCATCTTAAAAGCAGCCAGAGAGAAACAGAAAGTTACCTACAAAGGAATCCTCATAAGACTAGCTACTGACTTCTCAACAGAAACTCGTCAGGCCAGAAGGGAATGGAATGAAATATACAAACTCATGCAAAGAAAGGGTCTGAATCCAAGAATACTGTACCCTGCAAGACTCTCAATCAAAATTGAAGGTGAAATCAAAAGCTTCACAGACAAAAAAGGACTAAGGGAATATATTACCACCAAACCAGCAATGCAAGAAATGTTAAAGGGTCTGCTGTAATAAAAAGAAAGAGGAAGTGAAGAAGTAACTCGGGGTAAGGGCTAAAAATGGCAACAGATAAGTACTTATCAATAATAACTTTAATGTAAGCTGATTAAATGCTCCAATCAAAAGACATAGGGTAACTGATTGGATAAGAAAACATGATCCATATATCAGCTGTCTGCAAGAAACCCACCTCAGGAAAAGAGATGCACACAGATTGAGGGTGAAGGGATGGAAGATGGTATTTCAGGCAAATGGAAATGAAAAAAAAGCTGGGGTTGTAATACTTATATCTGACAAATTAGCTGTCAAAGTAAAGGACATAATAAGAGATAAAGAAGGCCACTTCATAATACTAAAGGGAACAATCCAACAAGAAGAAATAACTCTGGTAAACACATATGCACCCAATATAGGAGCACCTAAATACATAAAAAAAAACTCTTGGAGGATATTAATGGAGAGATTGACAGCAATACAATCATAGTAGGAGACTTTAATACCCCACTGTCACCACTGGACAAATTCTCTAAACAAAAAATCAGTAAAGAAACATCAATCCTAAATGATTCACTAGACCAGATGGAATTAATTGACATCTTCAGAACATTTCAGCCCAAAGCCACAGAATATACATTCTTCTCCAGTGCACTTGGGTCATTTTCAAAGATAGATCATATGTTGGGTTATAAGAAAAGTCTCGTCAAATTCAAGAAGATAGAAATCATATCAAGCATTTTCTCAGACCACAGTGGCATAAAACTGGAAATCAACTATAATAAAAACAATAGAAAGAAATCAAACACATGGAGACTAAACAGCATGCTATTAAACAACGACTGGGCAACCACAGAGATCAAGGAAGAAATAAAAAACATCATGGCAACAAATGACAATGAAAACACAACAATACAAAATTTATGGGACACAGTGAAAGCATGCTTGAGAGGGAAGTTCATAGACCTACAAGCCTACTGCAAAAAACAGGAAACAATGGTAATAAATTACCTAAACCTACAACTCAAAGAGCTAGAACGAGAGCAACAAGAAAAGCCCAGTGTACTCAGAAGGAAGGAAATAGTGAAGATCAGAGCAGAGATAAACAACTTGGAGACCAAAGAAACAATTCAAAACATCAACAAAACAAAGAGCTGGTTCTTTGAAAGGATAAACAAGATTGATGGACCCCTAGCCAGGCTCACCAAGAAGCAAAGAGACAAGACCCAAGTAAACAAAATCAGAAATGAAAGAGGAGAAATAACAACAGACCCTGTGGAAATACAAAGGATTGTTAAAAAATACTATGAACAACTCTATTCCAACAAATTAGACAACCTGCAAGAAATGGACATTTTCCTAGAAAAATATAACCTCCCAAAACTCAATGAGGAGGAAACCAAACATCTCATTAGTCCAATAACTATGGAAAAAATTGAAGCAGTCATCAAAAAGCTTCCAGCAAATAAAAGCCCGGGTCCAGATGGCTACACAGGAGAGTTTTACCAAACATTCAAGGGACAATTAAAACCTATCCTCCTCAGACTATTTAAAAACATTCAAGAAGAAGGAACACTTCCAAACACCTTCTATGAAGCCAGCATCACCCTAATACCAAAACCAGATAAAGACAACACAATGAAAGAGAATTATAGGCCAATATCTCTCATGAACATTGATGTCAAAATCCTCAACAAAATTCTAGCAAAGCGGATCCAGCAGTACATCAGAAAGATCATACACCATGACCAAGCAGGATTCATCACAGGAATGCAGGGATGGTACAATATCCGCAAATCAATAAATATGATACATCACATAAAAAAATTGAGAGATAAAAATCACATAGTCATATCAATTGATGCAGAAAAAGCATTTGACAAAATCCAACACCCTTTCTTGATAAAAATTCTCAGCAAAGTGGGAATGGAAGGATCATACCTCAACATCATAAAAGCCATATATAATAAACCCACAGCTAACATCATACTCACTGGGCAAAAACTAAAACCATTTCCCCTAAGAAAAGAAACAAGACAGGGATGCTCACTCTCACCTCTCCTGTTCGACATAGTACTGGAAGTATTAGCCATTGCAATTAGACAACAAGAAGAAATAAAAGGCATCCAAATTGGAAAAGAAGAAGTAAAGCTGTCCTTATTTGCAGATGACATGATATTGTACATAAAAAACCCAAAGGTCTCCATTCCAAAACTAATTAATTAATGAATTCGGCAATGTAGCAGGATACCAAATTAATGCTAAGAAGTCTGTGGCACCTCTATACACTAATAGTGAAATTACAGAAAGAGAAACTAAAAAAGCAATCCCATTTACCATCACACCAAAAAAATTAAGATACCTAGGAATAAACCTATCTAAATAGGTAAAAGACCTATATGCAGAAAACTACAGGACACTGAAAAAAGAGATAGAGGAAGATGTTAACAGATGGAAGAGCATACCATGCTCATGGATTGGGAGAATCAACATCATTAAAATGTCCATACTACCCAAAGCAATCTACAGAGTCAACGCACTACCCATTAAAATACCAACGACATATTTCACAGACCTAGAAAGAATTCTTCATAGATTCATCTGGAACAAAAAAAGACCACGGATAGCTACAGCAATTCTGAGAAGGAAGAATAAAGTAGGTGGGATCTCAATACCAGACTTCATGCTATACTACAAAGCAACTGTTCTCAAAACAGCCTGGTACTGACGCAAGAACAGACATATAGACCAATGGAATAGAATAGAGAACCCAGATATCCACCCAAACCACTATGCTCAACTAATATTTGACAAAGGACGCATGAACATTCAATGGGGCCAAGATAGCCTCTTCAATAAATGGTGTTGGGAAAATTGGACAGATACATGCAAAAAAATGAAACTGGACCACCAACTTACACCAAATACAAAAATAAACTCAAAATGGATACAGGACTTAAACATTAGAAAGGAAACCATAAGAATACTAGAGGAATACACAGGCAGCACAATCTCAGATATATGCTGAAAGAACTTCTTCACTGATACTGCCCCAAAGGCAATGGAAGCTAAAGAAAAAATAAAAAATGGGACTACATCAAAATAAAAAGCTTTTGCACAGCAAAAGAAACCATCAACAAAACAAGAAAGATCACTGTATGAGAGAATATATTTGCAAATGTTATCTCTGATAAAGGTTTAATCTCCAAAATCTACAACCAACTTATACAACTTAATAAAAGAAAGATGAAGGATCCAATAAAAAAAATGGGCAACGGACCTAAATAGAACCTTTTCGAAAGACGACAGAAGGAAGGCCAAGAGACACATGAAAACATGTTCAAAGTCATTAATCATCTGAGAGATGCAAATCAAAACGACAATGCGATACCATCTTACACCTGTTAGAATGGCAATCATCAACAAATCAACAAACGACAAGTGTTGGCGAGGATGCGGAGAAAGAGGAACCCTTGTGCACTGTTGGTGGGAATGCAGACTGGTGCAGCCACTGTGGAGAACAGTATGGAGTTTCCTCAAAAAACTAAAAATGGATCTCCCATTTCACCCTGTAATCCCACTCTTAGGAATTTATCCTAAGAAATTGTAAACACCAATCAGAAAGGATTTATGCACCCCTATGTTCATAGCAGCACAATTTACAATAGCTACAATTTGGAAACAGCCTAGGTGCCCGTCAGCAGATGAGTGGATCAGAAAACTGTGGTACATCTACACAATGGAATTCTATGCTGCCATTAAAAAGAAGGAATTCTTACCATTTGCAGCAACCTAGTTGGAACTGGAGAGCCTTATGCTTAGTGAAATAAGCCAGTCAATGAAGGAGAAGCATCACATGATCTCACTCATTTGTGGTTAATAAAGAACATTATAAACTGATGAACAAAAGGATAGATACAGAGATAGTAAAGCTTCAAACAGACTGTGAAATTACAGCAGGAAGATTAAAGTTAGGTGAGGTAGATAAGAGATCAATCAAAGGACTTGTATGCATGCATATAAGCATAACCTATGAACATAGACACTGGGGGGTGCCTGGGAGGGAGGGGGGCAATGGGGAGATATGTACAAAAAATTAATAATAAAAAAAAGAAAAGCCAGGAATCTGTATAAGCAATAGGGGAATGGCCTCGTATGACAGGAATTGAGTGACTTTTAGGAATGGAATAATTTAATGTCAAATGCTGCAGAGTGATTAAATGAGAAAATGACTCATTTTCCTGCAAGATGATTCCTTTGGAAAGACAGGATGGTATCTTCATAGAAAGTCTGAATAGAGGAATAGTGTTTATTGATACGTTTATTTAAAGAAAAAGGGATTAAAGCATGAATATAATTTGTGAAAAAGAGCCTGGTAGAGCCCTGCTGGGTATGGTTCATGTGGTTGAGCATCACCCTTGCAAGAAGTTGCAGGTTCCAGAATGCCCAGATTTTGGGCTCAATCCCCAGTAGGGGGCGTGCAGGAGGCAATCTATCAATGTGATCCATGTTTTCTATGGATGTTTCTCTCCCTCCCTCCCTTCCTCCCTCCCTCTGCTTCCGTTCTTTTTAAAGCCAATAAAAAACATATTTCAAAACAAAACAAAACAAAGCCTGGTAGACAAAGACATCTAAAATGTAAGAAAAGTAAAGAATAAATAATAGAATACTAAAAAAAAACCAAAAACCTCTACTGGACAAACAACCAAGTTTCTGCAACAGAAAAGTCCAAGGGAAAAAAAATAAGTGAAAGATTAAAAGAAATTGAAAGACATAGTGGTCAATGGCAGTGAATGGACCTTACCTATATCCTGACTCAGGTAAAATACATAAGATAATTGGGGAAATGTGAATAATGACTGAATTTGGTAGTAGTAAGGAATTATTGTCTTTAGTTGTGATAATGACATTGTGGTTAAATATATGAAAAACTCATATTTTAGAGGTACATACTGAAATCTTTACAGATTAAATTATATGAGGTCTAGAAGTTGTTTCAAAATAATCTGAGACAGAGGAAATAAATGGAGTTATAAATAAACTCTAATTGACAATAAACTGGTAATTGTTGAAGATGGCTGACAGGAACATTTAAGTTCATTGTGCTCTTTAATCTATGTTCGAAATTTTCTCTAATAAATTTTTTTATATGCAATTTCTTTTTATTGAAAGTACAAGACTGAGTCTGAGAGCCAGTAATATGAAGCATCTGCCACATCCTGTTTGGTAGTTATGAACAATATAATGCCTGAAACTCAAAATCTGCTGGATGGTGAAAATAATTTGACATTTCACTTTTAACATTAGCCAGAAGAAAGAGAAAGCTGCTACATTTGTTCCGAAATTAGTGCTTAAGATTTTGCAACCATTAATACCGCAAACCTATGGGAGTTGATTTTAAGATCAGCTAATGAGCAAACTGTTTCATTTTGTTCTTGGCAAGGTTTAACATTTGTCAGATTTTTTCCTTGCTAATGTTTAAGTTTGTTGACTGATCTTGTTAATTACTGGATTTTTTTAACCCTCACGGAAGGATATGCTTTTTCATTGATTTTTAGAGAGTGAGAAGGGTGAGGGAGAGAGAAAGAGAGAAACACTCATGTGAGAGAGAAACATTGATCAGTTGCCCTGGTATGTGCCCAGACCTGGGATCAAACCTGCAACCTACGTATGTGCTCTGACAGGGAATTGAACCTGTAACCCTTTGGTACATGGGCTCATGCCACACTGGCTAGAGCTAATTGATGGAATTTTTACTTTTCTATAATGTGTACGTTTTCCCCTTATGTCTGTTAAGGTCCTAAGAGAAACCATATGTTTTTAAACAAGTTCCTATCACTACCTGTTTTCAAAAGTTTTCCTGGAGGTTCTCAGAGGCCAGTGAGACCACCCTTGGAGTGAGTTATCTGCAAGACTGTCAGCCACTCTGGGCTTTCCTTTCTGTCACCAGCTATTATTTTCCTCCTGAACATCTTTAAAACCAGCTTTAGTAGTAGTATGAAACTCAGCTCAACTCCCTTAATTAACTAGACCTCTTTCTCTAGAGGCCAAAAAACTTGAGGTAGGGCAGGTGAAAATGTAAATAAGCTTTAATAAGATGGAAACTGATTAGATCTCAAAGAAAAAACAACATTTCTCACAGATACTAAATCTCTTCTCTTGAAAAATCTACTAAGAGGAAGCAGCAGCCTCCTGGTTATAGGCTCTCGGGGTGTCCTGCCAGCAAAGGTGGGGGGGGATCTCAATTTCTTGTGGAGATGGAGACCCCTTTCCTTTCCAAATCCCAGTTCTCAATACCAAGGCTTCGAATACACTTCCTACTATACACCTGGTCCTGTACCCCATGGTGGATTTTAGGAAATGTTCATATCACTGCTAGTGATAGGGCACTAAAACCTCTCCCAAGGAGGCAGGACCCCTAACTGGGGTCCCAGAACAATCTCCAGCATGTTTACAATCATGCATAGGACACTCAACCTTCTCCTAGGAGAAAGCTGAAAGCCCTTGACATGGTGAATACTTACACTCTAGCTTATCCTGAGGCCTCCCTGTCTCCAGCAGGGACAGGTAACACACAACATCCTTCAGGTACACTGTCGGGGGTTGAGAGCCTAAAGGTTCAGCAACAAGGTTTCCCAGGGAGGTTGCAGCCCCTTGGTCTTTAGCTGGCACTTGCTTCTCGGTGATCTCTGATTCTGTAATAGGCAAGAGGAAAGCATTAGAGGACTCCTATTATTTAGTAAATATTAAATCCTTTTTAAGTCAGAGGCAAGACGTTTATATAAGTATCTTCAAAAGCATTGGTTACATAAATATAATAAAACTAGAAGTCTGGTGCATAAAATTCATGCACTTGGGGTAGGTCCCTCAGCCCAGCCTGTGCCCTCTTGCAGTCCAGGAGCCCCATGATTGGTCATCTCGCAGAGAGAGAGGCTCGCCACCTGCCATAGCATCACTGGAAAGATAGCCTGGGTCTCTCTCTTTGGGGTGATTGATTGCAGAGCCTCCCCAATCAATCGCCCTATAGAGGGTGGCTTAGACTTCCCTCTTTGAGGTGATCACGAAGGCCTTCTGCAGGGTAATCAACCTTGGAGGCCCTCCCCTCCCTGCCCCTTCTCCCTCCCCCAATCAATCACTCTGCAGAAGGTGGCCTGGGCCTCCCTCTTTGGGGCAATTGTGGAGCCCCCTGATTGATCACCCTGCTGGCCAGTGGCTTGGGCTTTCCTCTGTGTAGTGATTGTGGAGCAATGGCGCCCTCCCCCCCCATGAACCTATCACAATGCACCCGCCTTGGCTAGCCTGGCACCAGTACATATCATAGCATGGTCATCTGAACAGTCATTCTGCTGTTTGACCATTCAGTCGCTTTGCATATTACGCTTTTATTATTATAGATCAGTGGTCCCAGAAATCCAGTTTGTGGAGTTTATACTCAGAATGGACCTCATTCTGACTCTTTGAAGTGTCTGTATCTTTGTAAGAAATTCACCTATACTCTGAATTTTTAGAAAAGATGATAGTAGAATGAGGAAAGAAGATGGAAGCATAGGTAAACACCTATACTCACTGCCTCCCACAACCACATCAAAATTACAACTAAAATACAGAATAACTATCCTCCAGAAGCACCAGAAAGCTGGCGGCTGATTGGAAGTCCAACAACTAGAGAAGAAGAAACACACTGAGACTGATAGGAGGCCACTTTTTTTTAACTGGGAGAGAGATCATCTCTGCAGAGGCTGCCCAGAAGTGCAAGGGGTCCCAGCCCCATACCAGACTCCCCAGCCTAGGGTCCCAGAGCTGGGAAAAGAATTCCCTATGGGCAGTTTAGTACAAACCAGTAAGGGTTGGGGCTCAGTGACACAGAGGCTGCTGGAGACCCAGCTGTTACTCTAAAATGCCAGCACACAAACAACTTATAAGCTCCCACTTTCTCTGAGCTCCAGTACAAGGCAAGGCTCTAGGAGACACAGACATATGTGAGGAGAAACTGGATTGCCTGGCATAGGGACAGGAACTCTGGGAGCAGCTTTCCCCCAAACAGAGGTACTCGTAGTGGTCATTGTTCCTAAGCTGGGAACTTCCCAGTTGCAGGGCTGACTGGCAGCCATCTCTGTTTGTTCCACTAAGGTGATACCCTAAGACCCTGCTCATCCAATTCACAACCCCACCCAAGCTGCATGCAGTGGATTTTGCATATGAGTGGCCTGTCCTTGCTTAGGTTAAAACCTGTCAAACAAGCTGCAGCTGGATTAGGGAACCCCAAACCTATCAATAAAAGGCCCAAGACCCAGTACCAGCACCAGCCTGCCTTGCTTCACATCTGGGTACTTTCAAACCCAATACAAAGAGGAATTTGCAGATTTTTCTGTAGCTCCAGCTGGTTGGCCCCAGATAGTGCCTGACTTTACACCTCCCTGGAGACCTAAGAGCAGTTTAGTGTCACATTATACCAGATTACAACTCTACACATCCATAAGGTACACACTGAAGGGGAAGACTCAGTGAGCACCAAACCCCCAATGAAGCAAGTCCTCCTCCATAAGGGTGTCTCCTGAACAACAGCTCTCCCACTCTAGTCTCAGCTAGTCCCCACAGCCAATTGGCCTGTAGGTCAATTCCTCCCAGTGACACCAACAACAATCAAGGCTCAACTACAACAAGACTGTGCACACAGCCCACAAAGGAGTGCACCTAGAGTGTCCACTTCAGGTTATTGGGGAGGCTGAGCCACTGGGCCCTGTAGGGTACCTACTACACAAGGCCACTTTATTAACTCAAGGGGACTTAGAAGCTCTACCTAATACATAGAAACAAACACAGGGAAGCAGCTAAAATGCAAAAACAAAGAAACATGTTACAAATGAAAGAAATGGAAGAAAGCAAACTGATATAGAATTCAAAACCACAGTTATAAGGTTACTCAAGAATCTTCTAGAAACCTCCAAGGGACTTAGTGAGACTTTCAAGTACCTTAGTGATAATGCCAAAGAAATAATGAAAAAGGACCAGTCAGAAACTAAGCATATACTGACTGAAATAAAGAATAATATACAGGGGTCTTAACAGTAGACCAGAGGATCCTGAGAACCAAATCAACTATTTAAAATATGAGGAAGCAAAAAATACCCAACCAGAAGAGCAAAAAGAAAAAAGAATCCAAAAATATAAAGATAGTGTAAGAAGCTTCTGGGACAACTTTAAGCATATCAACATCTGAATTATGGGGATGCCAGAAGAAGATATTGAAAATCTATTTGAAGAAATAATGACAGAAAACTTCCCCTACCTGGTGAAGGAAATAGACTTACAAATCCAGGCAGCATAGAGAACCCCAAAAAAGAAAAACCCGAAGAAGATCAACACCAAGACACATAATTAAAATGCCAAGGACTAAAGACAAAGAGAGAACCTTAAAAGCAGCAAGAGAAAACCAGTAAGTTACCTACAAGAAAGTACCCATATGACTGTCATCTGAATTCTCAACAGAAACTATGCAGGTCAGGAGGAAGTGGCAAGAATATTCAAAGTGATGAATAGCAGGACCTACAACCAAGATTACTCTACCCAGCAAAGCTATCATTTAGAACTGAAAGTCAGATAAAGAACTTCACAGACAAGAAAAAGCTAAAGGAGTTCATCACCACCAAACCAATATTATATGAAATGCTGTAGTGTATTCTTTAAGGAAAGGAAGAAGGAAAAAAAAAGATAAAAATTATGAACAACAAAATGGCAACAAATACATATCTATCAACAACTGAATATGAAAATCAAACAAGAAATCTAATGAACAGAATAAACTGGTGAATAGAATCAGAGGCATGAAAATAGAACAGACTGACGATTCTCAGAGGGAATGGAACGGGTGGAGGGACAGGAAGAGATTAAACAAAGATCTCATATGCATGTATACATTACCTATGGACACAGACAATAGGGTAGTGAAGGCCTGGGGTAGGGTGGAAACCAGGTGGAGGGGAGTTATGGGGAGAAAAAAATTACTGTTTGTTATAATCTCAAAAATGAAGATAAAAAAGAATTAAAAAAAGAAAATATGATAGTAATTTTTAGTAATATCAGTAACTAACAGATCAATATCACTTAATCAATACACCTTTTCACAATTGTCATCTGAAATGCATTTAATGATAAAAGCTGATTAATCAAAAGAAAAATATGGGCTTGACATATCAACTAATTTCTAAAAACTAGGAAGAATTTTGACTAATTGCAAACCTAATCAGTTGAATTAAGAATATGCAGAAAATGGCTTATTCTACTTCTGAAATGTTCCTTTTCATAGGTAGAAAAACTGTCCCTTCCACATTCTGTTCTCTAGATCAGAAATATAAGGTTATTACTACAGAAAATGAAGCACATATATTTCATTATGTGAATTATACTTTTTTGAGGCACTTTGAGGGTTGTCTCTTTTCTTCCTATATATATGCCCACTAAAAATTATCTCTGAATGTCCAGTAAGAGGATGCCACTCACAGGAAACACAAAAAGGCCACATCAAATAAGAATTTAGTTTCCTACTCTGGGTTCTGCGTGGGCAACAGGAAAAAGGTTGGAATGTTCAACCAATGACCTGAACTTAGGTGATTCCAGAACTTGGCTTTTCCTTGCTAGGACAGGCCCTCTCTGTGGTGTCTGCCTGGCCCTATGCTCTTTTTCTAATGAACACAGAGATCTAATGAAGTCATCCATGAAAGGTGGCCTAACAGGAAAAGGATTTTCTACTTTAAATCTTGAATCATGAAAGAAGATTAAGGAAAAACAAAGTTAAACACTTCCCTGGACTAGCAGACAGCCCTTTCATGATTTGACTACAGGAAACTGATGTTCCCCATGCACAAGCAAAATTGCTTCTCTAGGAAGGACTCTGGAAGTTGCTTTCAGACCCAGAATGATATAAATATCGTCAATATGCATGGTGGTCAAATAAGTCAGCCAACTTTCATTATCATCATTAATTATCTTTTCTCAAAATATCACATGACACCATCCCCAATAAATCTGTTCTTGGTACCTCCTAAACTTTGGTCATAAGACAAATCATTCCCAGACAATTTGGTAGTTCAAGGGAATGAAATATAACTTCTCTGGGTAAAAAACTGGGAGGGCCAAATTCTTTTCATAGCTGATTTTTTTGCTAAGAGTTTAGAATCTCAAAGCTTCCAGTTTTATCTTTTCTTTCCTATCAGGAAAATGGTTTGAGTCAGAATACGTCTCTTCTATTACAGATAAGATTTGAGGCTTATTTGTTATTTAACTCCATTTACCCAAGGGGCAATGGGTGGAATGCTAGCAGGGGGATGAGTGAGCCCACCCATACCTTGTAGAGTCTTACCCTGCCATTGTCCCTGAAAGCCTTAGGAAGGTGCAGATGCTCAGAATCCTTGCTCGCTGGAGCTTCATGAGTAACCTGGAATTTCCATTCCCAACCATGTTCTGCTTTCCATCTATAGTAAATTTCTGATCTCACCAGTCTTTCAGTTAAATATTGAAAACTTAATGTTCTTTCTAATGTCCCTTTTTACTATGACAGAGGAAAAGAGTCAAACTACTCTAAGAAATTTTCAGATCCTAGGTCCCTGTTACAATTAGTTCTCATTCAGTATATACTAGAGGCCCGGCGCAACGATTTGTGCACCAGTGGGGCTGTCAGCCTGATCTGTGGGAAACCGGCTCTCCGACATCTGTCAAGGGGTCTCAGATTGCGAGAGGGCAGTTTTTGGGTGACATACCCTGGAATTAGGCTCCCTCCTCTCTAGTTGCAGGTGTGTCACCCAAGAACCGCAGCTCAGCAACTGCTGCATTGAGCATCTGCCCCCTGGTGGTCAGTGCATGTCATAGCTACTTGTCTGATGGTTGAGTGGTTGCTTAGGCATATATATATGAAAGATACAATAAAACTGTATTCTGTATTTCCTGGGCTCATCCCAAGAGTGGGAACTCATCAACGTGACTCAATATTTTCCAAACAATAATAGGCCTGTAGAAAATTAGGCCTGACTCTCTAACTCTTTGTATTTAATGCCTCAAGAGAACCTGAGAGCCCTTCCATGGGAATAGGATGTCCAATGGATATGCTTGGCAACTGAAGATGCAGGTTGAAGGAGATTTTGGCAGACCATAATGAGTTAAGAGTAAAGTATACTCACCTGAAAGTAATATGATATTGTATGTCAATTGTAATTTAAAAAATCAATTAAAAATGCAATTCTAGAGAGGTGGTCTGAATAATAATTGCTGATATTTATTGAACACTCACTATGATTTAGGTGTGCTAAGCACTTTATACATAAAACTCAACCTCCATATCAACACATTATCAACTCATGTTACAGATGGGGAAACTGTGGCACAGAGATGTTGTAGGAAAGAGCAGGAATTTAGGGGTTGGACAATTCTGGATTGAATTCTAGCTCTGCAGGTCATAGAGTGGCTTATAAACTGCTAAAGCCTCAGTTCCTTAATGTGGAAGGTGGTATGACTGTGAAGGCTAAATAAAGGCAGTGCCTGGCAAATAGACCTTCAAGACAATGTTAGCTAGGTTCCCTTGCTCCTCCTCCCATCTTATGCAAACCTGCATTTATGAATGCTGTTGGAATTCAACCAAAGCAAACTCTTACCTTGCTCTCCCCCACTCCAGCCACCTACTGGTAGAGTCATCTGTAGTTTAGCCCAAGAACTGTCACCCAGCTGCAGAGTCCCAGTACATTTGCATGGCAGGGGCCCCAGAGATGGAGGCAGACAGAATCTGCTCAGGAGCATACAATTACATGGAGACAGAACTGCTGGTTAGGTTTCCCCAGTCTGCCTCAAGAATGAGGTCTTTCCCCCTCTTCCCCAAATCTTGTATTCCAAATACTTACCCGTATCAGGAGCACAGGCCTCATCGGCTTTGGCAGCATTATCCACATTCTGTATATTAGAATCTGAATAACAAAAAGAAGATTTAGAGGCCAGCCTACACCTCCAGCTCCCTAGAGGAGCAGGTAGGGAACCTTCCTTGAGGTCTGGATCAGTTGGGCTGTATCTGTGTCTCTGGGAGTCAGCTGGGTTCATGATTACTTGTTGGGGTTGACTGTGTTTCCCCATTGTAACTCAAGTTTCAGGAAACAGTGACCATATCACACCTTTGTGACACTCCCAGGATGGTTGCAGCCTGGGCACACTAACTGGATGTGGCAGCCTTTGAGGATGGCTCTCTTCTCTTTGTGCTCCTTTTCCCTCATCCTCCCCTCTGATCCCGAGTGGCAAGAATTATGCTCTGCCCCCTTACTGAGAGATCCATCAGACAGAGCTTCCTGTGAGGTCTAGTGAAGAATGGAGGTCTGGTCTCCTGCTCCCCAGTCATACTCCTTAGGGAAATTACTATGCCTGTGGCAAGTAGGTTAGAGCTGCAAAACCTCTCTTCCATAGAATGCTGATCCATTTACCTGGGGCACTGGCCTCACTGTTGCTGGTCCCCTCCTTTGGGTGGTCAGGGACCTCCTGTCTGGGCTTCTGGCTGAAGGCCAGGAAGAGGTGCGTGCTCAGTGGCTGGGGAAGGTCCACCTCCAGATATGCCCTCATGAACAGCTTGAACACATCATAGCTAATTGTCTGAAAAGGTACAAAAAAAGGCAAAGTCAGTGGAGAGACTCCAAGGACAGAGAGGAGGCACAGAAGGAAAAGGAATTGGGGAGCTGGCAGGTGAGAGAAATGAAAAGGAAAGTGGAAGGAAATGGAGGGGTTGGTGGGGGTAGGAATGAAAAACCAGGAGGTGACAGAGAACCACAGGCATAGGAAGTAGGTGGGGGAGATGAAGAGAAAACATTGGAGGCTGCTTGGCTTAGTGGGGCAGGGAACCACAGGAGGCTTTTGTAACAACACTTTGCTAAATTTAGGTAGAAAAGGGAGTGAAGGAGAGTGAGTTCTGTGCGTGGAGGCCCCAGGGCAGGGCTCTGCCTGCATGCAGACCCCTGGGAAGGACCAGTCTCCAATGAGCAATACTAGGTCAGCGCCCTGGAATCCTGGTTAAGATGAAGCATGCCCTTGAAAACAGGATGAAAAGAATGGCTTTTCTGTGATATGTCAATTTTCTCCTTGTGCTGTGGGTAAGATAATTCCTGAGTATTTAGGTTTTTAAAGAGAGAGAGAGAGAGAGAGGAAAGAAAAGAAAAAGAAATAAAGAAGAGAGAGCTAGAAGAGAAAAGGACAGGCTCCATCCTTTATTTTTTTCATAACTGACATTCCCTGGACAAAGCTCAAGATTAACAGGGGGAGGGTACATGTCTGGCTCAGCTACTCTCAAAACATGTCCTTATGAAGGTTTTAGGCACCAGTAGAAGAGCAGGAAGCCAAGGACATAAGGTAGAACCCAGAAACATGCCCCAAACTAGAGCCTCTCCCTGCTGTCTTTCTCCCAATGCCTCTGGGCTCCTGGGCCCAGGCTGGGAGTGACCATGCCAGGGAGGGCTGCTGCACTCAGCAATACTCAATAACAGTTTGCAGTGAGTCATCACTGGCTCTTGCTTTGATGGCATCAGATTTTTCATCAAATCGGCAGATGCTCCTGGAGCTCATTTGAGGAAGCATTACTCCAAGATCTGCTGTGCAGGTTTTTGTGAATAATAACAGTCATGAGAATAAAATCCCTGATTGGGATCCTACTTGACTCTCCCTCTCAAATGTTGATAGCATTTAACTCCTTGTCTCTTTAGGAAGCTCTGAGAGCTTTTCCAGAACCAGGAGCTGGCTTGCCTGGGTACCTTCAGGTTTGGGATACAAAGTCTTGGCCTTAAAAACAAGAGATGCCCTCCGGACCTGATTGGGAAGTCACAGGCAGTTCTATTCAACCCTATTCTATATATCTCCTTTGCAGATTGGAGAAGACAGGATATCTGGCTCTTACCAGATAAAGGGATTTCTAAGCAAATGTTGGACTCATATTTCCTGCAACAGCTACCAGTCTCTTTCTCCCTCCCAGTCTTTTCAGCCTCTGAGTCTCTATGTCTCTGTTTCATCCACTTTTTGTCCATCTCTGTCTCCATAGCCTTATCAGCACAGATGTCTTTTCCTCACACATCCACCTCCCTTTTCCCAGTATGCGAGTGCAAAAACTTCCCCTCCTACTTTCTACTCAACATGAACTTTGACTCCACCCTCCCTGCCTCTAAAGGCATCTCCCAGCATCTGCTTCTCTACTTGCAAGCATGTTCAATGTCACCATTCCAAAGAATGCTGGCTAGTTGAGCTACTAGCCTGTCCTTCTTCCCTTCCCTTTCAAATTCCTCAAACAGACCCGTTCGTTTGCTTAATCTCATTCGCTTTGGATTCTGGCCCTGCTCTCCTGAAGGTTACAGATGTAGTTGTTGCTTTTAGACTTGCTCATCTTTGGCTTCTCTGTAGCATTCCATTCACTTTTCTTCTTGAAATTCTTGATTTTACATGGTCTGGTAATATTTTGATTCTCTTCTTTGATTTGACTAAGTATTTGCTGACAGCACTGTTATTCTTTTTGTTTTTTAAGGCTTTTTTTTTTCATTGTTTTTTTCTTTTGTGCTCTTTCAGTTGACAAGTACTATTTTAAAATGTAGTTTTGAGTTCCAAAATGTCCTGCTAATCTTTTCATTTTTGGTTAGCATCAAATTAAAAACTATTAGCATAAAATATTTTTGGAAAATAGACTGTACTAAGTGATTTAATAAAAAGAACATTAAGCAAAGCCTAGTTGCAATGCTCTTTAAAAACCAAAGCTGAGACCTGACTAGTTTGGCTCAGTGGATAGAGTGTTGGCCTGTGGAATGAAGGATCCCAGGTTTGATTTCAGTCAAAGGCATGTACCTTGGTTGTGGGCACATCCCCAATAAAGGGTGTGCAGGAAGCAGCTGACCAATGTTTCTAAATCTCTCTTCCTCTCTGTAAAAAAATCAATAAAATATATTAAAAACAAATAAACAAATCAACAAAACACCCAAAAAAACAAAACTGAAAGACTGTCAAACAAGATCAGTGTGAGATTTAGAAGATCTCCTGGCTGGTTCTCCTTTCTTTTAAACTCTGTTTCTTCTTCAGCATATTGTGAGTGCTGGGCTAGAAGACCTCAAGTTCTAAACCTCAGTTAGCTTCCTCCCTAAACCAGCTTCTCTTCCAGCAGTTTAGGTTAATGTCAATAATGCCATTATTCTCCCAACATCCCATGCTCAGCTTTGAACTCCCAGCAGTATGAGACTAGTTCTTGTCTCTCCTTCTGTCTGCTGTTCTTTTGCAATGTCTGTCACATCCAGGTCTGCTTGTGTCCATTGCAGATCTAGAACCAACCTGACAAGGGGGCCATTGCAGGCAGGACCCATTGACCCTGAATTCAGACTTCTGTTGCATGTATCCTGCCTGCACTGTGGCAATACCTCTCAAAAGTTTCCTTATGTCCACCTCCATCTGCTGGCCTTCCCATCTTATTTTTCCTTGCCAGGTTGACCTTCCTGAAGCAGAGTGCTTCCCTACTCAGAAATCCCCATGGCTTCTAATTGCCCATAGGAGAGTTGAGGTCGATTGTCTCTCTCCAAATTTTTAAAATTATGTGTGCCTCCATAATATTTTGAAGAAAACATTCTCATTTATCTTTACTTATAAATTATATATATGTACTATATGCTCCCCTATTTCACTCTATAATTCATACACAAAAAAGAAATTAGATTAAATGAAGATCAATGTAAATAAAAGGTCTAAGATGTAGTGTTTCCGCAGTACAATGATTTCCTCTGCACTCCCTGAGTCTGGGATTCACAACCCTCCCATAATCCCACTCCAACCTAGATCTGTAGTTACTTCAAGCTCTGAGACCATTCTGGTCTTTTCTCTTATTAGTCCCTTTGTATACCTCCACACACTTTCTACCCGGAACTCTGTGTTCTTCTCAACCCTCCATGCATTTTGCATGAACTGTTTCCGTATCTACCTGTTAAAACTCTAGCTATCCTTTAAGGTCTGATCCATATTCCACCTTCTCCAGGGGTCCTGGTATGACCTCCTGCACCTTTCCACCTTGGTTCTGTTTTGGACACTCATATCTGCTGCCCTCTATTAATATATAGTTGTCTGTGATATACCTTTGTTCCCTGACTAGATGTAGAAATGTCTTATTTCATCTCTGTTTTCCTATTACTACCTAACATAGTATTTCCTCATGGGTATTTTAATGATTGTTGGATTCCTAATTGGTACAGTTGGCCAGATTATGGGGTCCATTCATATATAAACTGAGTTGCCTAAATATACTAGTAAGACAGTGCTGGACAGCACTGAGGAACACACCAATGAGTTAAGCATGTCCATACTTTCAAGAGATTCAGTCATATATATTTATATATATGGTAAAGGTGTTGAAATAATTCTAAAACAAGGTCAACAGTGGTGAATACCACAGGAAAAGAATGAACAAAGTGCTTCAAGAACTTAGAAAACAATAATGAATGAACACATGTTCGATTATTTATGTTTCTATCCCATGGAACAGGGTGGTATAAAATAAGCCCGGAAACACAGAGCACTCACATCAAAACAGTTCAGAGGAGACTAGATCTCCTCACACCACTGAGGCCTAGAATTTCAGTGATTATATCCCCATCTCCACCCCTAGCAAATGGTAGAGTTAAACCAGAAGCCAGATCTTCTGACACCCAGTCCAGTGCTCCTGTTACTGTATCTGCCACAGGTCCCAGTGCTGACATCAAGTTCCCTGCCACTCCCTCTAGACACACTAATTTCAGTAGCCAAGAAATGTGACTCTGTGCCATTGTCAAAATGATACGTGGGTTATGAGAGAATAGGATCTTCATGAGCACAGGCCAGATTCAGAGTAGCTGTTAGTAAATATCTCTGATGGGTAGGGAGTGGCTAGGTACTACGTCCAAACCAAATAACTGATTGCTATGAGGCACACTGGCAATTCTCGGAGCCCTGGAGTAATATCATAGCATCCGACATTGTTCAAACCTGTTACCCACCCCACCAAAAAAAATTCCTGCAACTTTCATGTAAGGTCTGATCCAAATGCCGGGCAATTGTTGCTGCAACCTGTGTAAGGAGAGTGTGTTCATTCTTACACTGGTTAAGAAGGGAGGGGGGCAAGATGGAGAGTTTACCATGCATGGGGCACTTTACATGCATAGTCTTCTTTAAGCTCAATAACAATAGTGGGAGGTGGGACTGTTATTGCTGTTAGTGGATGAAAAAAATTCTGAAACATAAATAACTTGCCAAAGTCATAAAGCAGTGTCAGAACTGATTTGTGTATAGGTGTGTATCAGTTTCAGGTCACAATGCCACCAAGCCATCTGGTCCCTTTTGTTTTGATGCTCTTGTCCACTTCCTGACTGTCTTCAGCAGAGAACTATATGATGCTGATGGGCTAGGGCATGCTGTGCATGACCAGGTGAGGCCCTGCCACTCTGTAGACTTATTCCCCGCCTCGCTCTGCTAGTCACCTGACCCTCCCGACAGCTTGTTTCTCATGGAGACATTTTAGCAGCAGTGAGCCATCAAGCTTAAGAGAAATTAAACCCTGTTGTTTTCCCAACCCCATGCCAGTACATTATACCTATTAGAAGTAGGCCACACTGTGAAAGGGAATGAAATCAGAGTGACAGAGCTCCCCTGGGACTCAGCAGTACTGCACATACAAAGAGTGGGGGCCAGCAGGATGGCAGTGGGGGCGGCAGAGTGCTCATAACAGCCGAGCTGCTGCTCCTTGTTTCTGAAAGTTCCTGTGGCCTTCACATCCTGGGTGGCCCTGAGCAAATTGTTCCCCTCCCACTTGTCAGCTTCAGGGTGGACAGGATGATTAGCAGCCCCCGCCAGGCTTTGTTCCCCATGTTTTTGGAGTTGGGCTGGGAGTGGGGGATGAGGGCGGCTGAGAGTTCTTTGTTGGCTCTGCCATCTTCCCTGCATGGCTTCTCTTCAGGAATGTCTTTTGAAATGATGCATACTCAGTCTTGCTTCAGTTCCAGCAACCTTCCTCTGGCTTTCTTCTCTTGATGACGGTTGCATTTTATCCAATGCCCCTCCCAGATGTACCTGGAGAGCATGGGCTCTATGAATTCCTGCTCAGTGCTTAGCAGAAATGTTGACTCAAAGTTTGTTGAAAGGGTAACAATATGAATAAGTGGCCAGCCTTTCCTCAAGTTTGCCTGATTGGTCACTTTTCCGCAACTGGCCCTCATAACAGGAACCAGAAACAGGGAAGAAAGAATTGAGTTGAAAACATTCTGGGGAACTGGGATAGAAGGGAAATAGTGATGGGTAACATTTTTAAGTGTCCTGTCGAAACTTTAGACACTTTGCAAACATTATCTCATTTAATCTACTATCTGCAAACTTCAAGGTCCTTTTTGTTGTTATTGTTATCTTCAGGTCACAGATGAAACACTGAGACTCAAAGAGGTAAAATACTATTCAAGGCCACATTGCTGATTGGCAGCAGAGATAGGGGTCTAACATAAACCCTGTGTGACTCCAGGGTCATGGCTCTTAAACTTGACCCTGTCAGTAGGAAGTAAGTTCCAGAATAGAGAAACTGCTTTTTCATCTTTATATGTTCTGCAGTGCCTAGATGTTCAAGAAATGTTAGGTGAGTTGAATTTGAAAGTGGGAGAGGCCTTGCATTCATTCATTTATTCAACAAACTTTTGCTGAGTGTCTGCTATGTGCTGAATACTATTTTGGGCCCCTGAAACACTGCAGTGAACAAATAAGTGTCTATACAGTGGTAGACAAATAAGTGAGTTAGATAGTGGGCCAGATGGTGAGAAGTACTAAGGAAGAAAAAGAGGCAGAGCAACGAGATAGAGAAGGTGATATTCACTAAGAAAATGATGAGGTGATAAAATGAATAATGTCTTTATCTGGGGAAGGAGCATTCTAGGAAGAGCAAAAGCAAGTGCAAGGGTGCTAAGGTTAGGGCAGCCTTGGCTTATGGGACAGCATGAAGGAGGCTAATATGGCCAGAAAGGAATGAGGAGAGGAGGTAGCAAGAGATGGGATCATAGCATAGAAGGAGCTGCAAATTGTGGTGACCTTGACTTTTATTCTGAGTAGCAGTGGGGGAGGGGTGGGAGGAGAGGGTCATGGGAGATTGTTGAGCAGAGCAATGACATGATCTAACTTAAGTTTTAGCTATTGCTCAGGATGTGAGTGAAGAATAGACTTTAAAAGTCAAGAGCAGAAACAGGGAGCCCAGTTAGGAGACTATTGCAATAATCTGGGCAGAATAAGGTGATGACTCAGGCCAGGGTGAGTGCACTGCTAGTGGTGAGATGTGGCTAGATTTTGGGTATATTTTAAATGTAGAAGTGCCACAGTTTGCTGGCCAATTGAATGTGGGATGTGAGAAAAAGAAAAGTCAATGATGACTTCATAGTTTTAAGCTGAATAACTTGGAAAATGGAATTGCCATTTACTGAAATGGGAAGACTGCTGGGAAAACAGGTTTTACAGAAGAAGATCAAGGAGCTTAGTTTAATGCATGTTAAGTTTGAAATACTTATTTGATTTTTAAACCAGGAGGAAAACTAGGAAACTGTGGTATCCTGAAAACCAAGTGAAGAAAATGGAAGAGAATTTGGCCGCCCATGTCCAAATATACTTTACTCAACCAATTATGTTGAGTAAAGTAACAATTGAGTTTAGCCACATAGACATCCTTGGCTTTGTAGGGTAGTGGTTTTAGAGGGGGAGTAGGAACTACATGCTGATTACAAAGCTTTCAAGAATGTGGGAAGAAGAGAAATTGAAGGCAATGAGTACAGACAAATCTTTTGCATAGTAAATGATTTCCTATAAAGGACAGGAAGGAAATGAGATAGTAGGTAGAGGGAGAAGTGGAATCTGAAGAACATTTTTCATATAGGAGAAATATATTTATGAGAAAAATAAAATATATAGGAGACTGATGTGAAGGAGATAGGGATAGAAATAGATAGAATATAGATAGATAGAAGATAGATAGAGTTGCTGAAGCAATGCCTGTCAATAGATAAAAAAAAGGATAGGATTGAGTGCACCATAGAGGGGCTAGAATTAACAGCATTTAGGTTTCATCTCTTGTTACAGGTGAAAAGGTACATAGGTGAGTAGAGATCTTATGGCAGATCTCTTCTGACTACTTCCATTTCAGAGAGGAAGGGAGAGAGAGAGAGAGAAAGATAGAAACATCAACGATGAGAGAATCATTGATCGGCTCCTCCTGCATGTCCCCTACTGGGAATCGAGCCCTCAACCTGGGAATGTGCCCTTGCCTGGAATTGAACCCAGGACCCTTTAGTCCATAAGCGGACACTCTATCCACTGAGCCAAACCAGCTAGGGCTGTTTGCAATTTTTCATAAACCAGAAAACACAGCGGCTCTCAGTTTTTTCTGGGATCAAGCATAATCACCTTATTTTAATGTAAAAGTATGTGGTAATCTAGTCTATTTATTAATTCTAACCTTAGCTTGCCACTTTTAGCCACACCAAACCAAATTTCCAGAAATCCCTGAATAAACTCATGAAGAGGAATAAAGAGTAAGAGATTGGAGAAGAGAGAAGGTATGATGTGGTTTATAGGACAATGAGAGGGTGAATGGACTTGGGAATTGTATAATTCCAGGTAACACCAATAACTCATTTGAGACAGAAAAAAATATGTTGAGAAACAAGTTCATCAACATGAGCTAAACTTCCAAGAGTAGAACAAATTATAGAAAGCTGGATTATGGAGTTTTTAAAGGCTTGAAATGGAAATTTTCTTACCTCATGTGAGTCATATTCTTTGAGGCTTCCACTCTCATTAAATTCAGCCAAGACATCCTTTATCTTCTTGGAAGAATCTGGAGAAACAAAGTCCATATGTGAAATGCTGGTGAACAGCTGGTGGGAGATAGGCCAAGTAAATTCTCCCTGTCTAACCTTGGTTATGATGGGGCAGCCCCTCATTGCCAGGAGCATACACATAAATGTCACCCTACCCTCCTGCCCTTTCATTTCTTTTTTTCTTCAATATATACTCTCTCCTGTTGTATGAACTATTTTACTAAAACACAAGTCTAATCAGGCTATGTCCCTGCTCAAAAACCTTTCAGTGGTTCCCAGTTTTTCTAGGATAAAGCATAATCCCCTTATCTTAATATATAAGTATGCGGTAACATAGTCTATTTCTTAATTCTAACTTTAGCTTGCCACTTTTCAGCCACACCAAACCAATCCTTGAATAATTATCCAGAAATCCTTGAATAAACTGTGTACTCTTCATGGTATTTCTTCCCTGTATTGCAAAGTTCACTCAATTCTCAGCGCCAAGCTCAAATATCAGCTCCTTTGTAAAGCATTTCTTTACCAATCAATTAATTATTTTCCCTCCTGGTTCTCATGTGACTTGTACATAACTCTGTAATAGCACTTGTCATATAGTGTTATAATCATTATTAACTTGTCTATCTTGCCCATATCCTGCCTTAGTTCTACAGTGAGAGCTGTGATAGCCTAGTGAGTCTTTGTATATCAAACCAAAAACATTTGAACAAAAATTTTAAAACATTTAAATTTTTGTTAATTATAATTAGGAGTGGGCATTAAACCCTGTGATACTCTGTCCTTGGTGCTGAAACGGGGACTCAGGATTCATGAAAAGTAGTGGCTTAGAAAATTCTGCTTTCCATAGGAAATAAATCAGAACCTACTGGAGAAAAGGGTGGATTCTTTTGGTGGAAAGGTTTACAAAGAAATTAGAAGTCAATAAAATAGAGTCTATAATTGTTATTATAAATACATTCTGCGTGCATCGGTATAGTTACCAACACTCTAGATACTGAAGAAAACCAGGTTTCCTGTGCTCTTCCTGTTTTGCAGTATTCTGGATAGGTAAGAGCCTTTTAAACTCCATTGCTGCCACTATTTAGACATCTGATCAAAGGGCAATGTTATTAAAAGCTGACACCGTGTTCCTTGGTATTCAGGCTCTTTGTATAGAGGGCTATGCTCTCTTAGGCCTACGTAAAGTAGATATGCTCGTGGGCTGGGCTGTTCTCCATGGCATTGCTGATTTGGATTCAATCAAGCACAAGTTATAATCATTTCAAGACTGAAACACATTGAAATGCCACAGGAAAGTGCTGCTGATGCCTAAAAATGGACATTCTTTCTGAAAGTCAAAACAGATGTTGAAACACTAATAGCTCAGTGAGATCCAGGCAGCAGATGCCATTGGTTTGGACTGCTTCCATTCAACTCAGAAAACACTTTGGAGAATAAGATACTGTAAGGTACTGTTCATGAATTAGTCAGGGAGATGATCTGAACCATCATAATAATAGCTTTCACTTATTGGAGACCTTTATTGCATATTATCATATACTATTCCCTACCAATCAATACAAATTTGGTAATATTTTCTCAATTTACCAATGAAGAAGCTGAAATTCAGAAAAATTAAGTCACTTGTCTAAGAATCAGGGTTTTAACTTCGGTCTAGTCTGGCTCAAAAGTCTATATTACTTTCCCTTAAGTAAATATTGCTTCCCAAACATTTGCTAACATAAGGAAAAGTGTAATTGATGCATTAGCAATAATATGAAGTTCTAGGAAGCATGCAGCAGAAGAGGTAAAATGAGTGGGGAGGAGGTCAAAGTAGGATGCTAGTGGTGTTTGGAATGAAGACTGGGGATACCCTTTGAAGAAAGTATCATTTTAGCTGGGGTGTAAAAAAATGCACAGGTTTTGAAAGGCGGACATAAGGTGGAAAAGGTATTTACAGAAGGGACAGGGTATAAAAACATGGAGATGGGCATCACAGGATACTTAGGAAAAGTTAAAACCAGAGAGTAGTTTCAGGACAGATTTGCGGGGGCCAGATTTGAATGCCAAGTTAAGAACATTAATTTAAAACTGTTAAAATTTTTTTGAGTAGTGGAATAATATAACTGGGACTCTGTTTCCTAAAGGCCACTATGTTATGAGAAGCTTAATTATTTTTTAAAACCCCTATATTTTTGTGGCAGATTTTCAGCTCAGCCAGAGTGGACAAATTAATAACAGTAAATTTTGGAGCATGAGTCCTCTTGGTGTGAGAGTAGTATAGAGATAGTATTTTGATTGAGGACAAGAGAGTAATTTTACTTGAATGTATACTCTTGATTATTGTCACATTTTGAGAATCCCAGAGTTCATCCAAGCAGAAATCCTTTGGTTCTAAGTGCTATTGATCTAATTCTGATTTATATTTAAATGTATGAAATACATATCTATATGTAGATTTTTATATGTATATATATACAAATATTTATCTATACATATAAGATATTTATATGTGTACATATACTATATATATACATGCCTCACACATACATGTATATATGTTTATACATATATACACATTATACACACATATATTCATCATATGTTCATATTCAAGTAAGCAGGCTTAAAAGGAATAAAGAAGTATTATTTTTAATTTTGTAATTACTAGCAAAATAATTAGTAATTTATAATTACTAGCAAAAAAAAAAAAGCAGAATAATGCAAAATATTGCTGGCTCCTTGATTTCCCTGAAAGTTCATTCTCATCCCATATTTACTTTGACTTGTTTTATGAGTTTATAGCAGCAATGCCTTTCCCTTTAAAAAAGAGAAACAATTGCACTAGTGGGATAGCTCAGTGATTAGATTGTCCTCCCAATATGCCAAGGTTGTGGGTTTGATCTCTGGGCAGGACACATACAAGAATCAACCAATGAATGCATAAATGAGTGGAATAACAAATCTTTCTTCTCTCTCTGTTTCTCTCTCAAATCAAGAAATAAAAATTCTAAAAAAGAGAAGCAATATAATTCTCAAATATGATGCCTGTTACTTTCTCTTATATATCTCTAGATACTTTATCACAGTTTTTTTCTTAACAGATTTCTGGACTGGGTTTTTCTCTCTTGAGGAGTAGTGTAGGTACTGCTCTATTCTGTTTCATCTTATCACAGTTAGAAAAAATAAGGGGCTTCTTCAGAGCACTCCTATCTTACGTCAGGCACCACCTGTGGGCCCAGTAGCACAAGCTCAGTAAGAACTCCCATTCAAAGCCTGTATGGTAGCACCACCACCAGACTCAGAGGTGATTAAGCTCCACTTCTAAATGTGCAAAATAGGGCCATGTCCACCATCCTTAGCAACAATTCCTATTTTTTGAGTACTAGACATTGCTCTGGTCTCCTTATATATTTTATTTAAATCTCCACAATGATCCTCTAGTGTAATAACTATCCCTATTTTAGAGAAGAAGAAACTGAGGCTTGTGGACTTTAAATGACTCTTTCAAGGGTGCACAACTAGTGAGTGGGTGACTGTGATTTGTAACATCCTATATAATAAAAGGCTAATATGCAAATTGACCAAACGGCAAACGACCAGTAGCTATGACACGCACTGATCACCAGGGGGCAGATGCTCAATGCAGGAGCGGCCCTATGGTGGTCAGTGTGCTCCTACAGTGGGAGCACTGCTCAACGAGAAGCCCGGCTCAAGGCTGGCGAGCACAGTGGTGGTGGTGGGAGCCTCTACCACCTCTGCAGCAGTGCTAAGGATGTTCAACTGATGGCTTAGGCCTGCTCCCCACAAGGGCTTCCGGACTGTGAGAGGGCACAGGTTGAGCTGAGGGACCCCCCTAGTGCATGAATTTTGTGCACCAGGCCTCTAGTATCTAATAATGTGACACAGGTATTAGATTCATTGGATACATAACACTGGTAAATCAGAAAATAAGGCCCTCCCCTGTGACAGTAGCTTTTAAACCTGGCTGCACCTTAAAATCAACCAAGTTCTATAACACATTGAAACTGAGGTCTCATCCAGACCAATGAAGTCAGCATCTCCTGGGGGACCCAAGAATTAGTACATTTGAAAGCACACTTTGGGTTCCAATTTACAGTCAAGGTTGAGAAACATTGTGCAATGATAGGATTTTATTGTGAGATATAAAGAATAACTTAAGTAGCTGAACATATTGGATAATTCCTACAAAAGGAAAGCAAGTCTATCACTCTGATAAATCAAAAGTCACCATGGTTGGCAAATATTCCCTGTTGTTTAAATGGACAACACTGAAGAACCCCACCCAACTAGTCAACTTATTCAAATATTTTGCAAAATAGGGGTATGTTTTGCATTAGCCCAAACTGCAGGACCATTAACGTGCAGTTTTATCCCAAATCAGGGACTTAAGGTTCTCTGCGATTAAGGTCACTGGTGATAACAAATACCCAAGGAAGTTTCAATCTGAAACTGCCTCTTTATGCTTTATGTGCCAAGAATTCTGGGACCTTAACCAAGCACTTGTTCCTAGTGTTTGAGCAAATTCAAAGCCCTTCTAAGGAGAAAATATGGCCCTTGTCACAAGCACCTTTACTGCTACCGTTATATCAGACAGAGATGCCCTCCATCTGAACAAGCAGATAATCAGGAACTTCAGGATGTATAGTTTATGTGCTGCCTACACCAGAATCCAAAGTTTATGGATCATTTTCCAACTAAGAACACTGAGCATTTGAGCCTTACTCAGACCATTAACCTTTGAAGTAACTATAAATCATCATTTTCAAAAGTGAATCTGAAAACCCACAGATGAGAGTGAAATTCTAAAGTACATGGTAACTCTCTCAAAATTTCCTAAAAGCAACTCAAACTGTAACATGAATATGAATTGCCTGGGGATCAGGTTTAATGCAGATTCTGATTCAGTAGGCCTGAGATTCTGCATTTCAAATAAGATCCTAGATGATATCAAGTATGTAGGTCCATGGACCTCACTTTTGATGAGGCCTTAAGCAACATTCCTGTATATCTGTAGCTGACTAGAAAAGCTTGCCTGTCAGACCACAGAAAAGTCAACAAAACAAACAAGCAAACAAGATGAGAGGGCTAGAGGAACATATTCTACAGATTGAGAAGACCATAAATTACTCTGCACCCATAGAGGGAAAGACACAGGAGCAAGTTGGTACATGAGAAAAAACAAACAAACAATAGTATTTTCCTTCTTCTGGTGAAGGCTGAGAGGTATAAGTTTTCTAAGTACTCCGTGGAGTCAAGAACAGAGTGAGATGCACAAAAGCAAGAATGAACTTTTCCAGGAGTCCTGGAAAACAAACACCAGAGCCAAGAGCATTGCATCCACAGGCCCACCTTTCTATCCAGGATGAATGGGCTCAGGGCAGAATGTGGAAGCATGTGCAAGAAGGTCCAGCTTCATAAGCATGGGCACCTCCCAGTTACACTTCTTTTCCCGTTCACTGCCTATCCCCAGCATGTAGCCCATTGCCTGGCATAACATGGATACTCCATAAAGATTTGTGAAATAAATGAGGGCTGAAAAAGGGATTGGGTTTGTCCTATATTCCCAGGGGCCCAGGGAGAAAAGGTAGACCAGTGGTTGTCAACCTTGGCTGCATGTTAGAATCATGTGAGGAACTTTAGACACCACTCATGCCTGAGTTCGATGCCTACAGATCATGATTAAACAGTCCAAGGGTGCAGGATTGTCCGGGATGTGGGAATGACATTAGAAGTGTTCAAAGCCTCCCATTGTAGTTGAAGACTGAGGACCATTGAGACCCACCAAGCTAACAACTGGGGGAAACCTGTCAAAGTGATGGCTCTGCCACAGTATTATCTAAAATAATATAAGTGTAATATGCTAATTAGATAGGACGTCCTTTCAGATGAAGCTGGGGTTCTGAGTGACAGAGGGAAGCCCGGGTCTCAAGTGCCAGAAGAAAGCCGGTGCAGGCAGCCAGAGGAAGGAAGGCTTACTCTTGCACCAATTTTGTGCTTCGGGCCTCTGGTATATAGAATAAAAGAAAAAGGCTTTACATTGCAGCAGAGGGAATTTTGGCTGAAATAAGATAACTCTCTTTAGAATACTAAGATTTTCTGATTCATCATAAATTATCCGAATGACTGGTATGGCTTAGTTGTGTAAGTAAAATTTCCTCTTTTCTCCAAATAATTTGGCCTCATCAATCATATTTCAGGTGAATGTGGAGGAATGGATCAGACAACTTGTACTCTCTTGAAACTAAAATTATGATCCTTGGATCACCAGCATCAGCATGGCCTGGGAGCTTGTTAGAAATGCAGAATCTGCCTGGCCAGTGTTGCTTAGTGGTTGAGTGCTGACCTATGAACCAGGAGGTCATGGTTGGATTCCCAGTCAGGGCACGTGTCTAGGATGTGGGCTCAATCATCAGTTGGGGCGGGGGGTGTGCAGGAGACAGCCGATCAATGATTCTCTCTCATCATTGATGTTCTATCTCTTTCTCCCCCTCCCTTCCTTTCTAAAATCAATTAAGAAAAAAAAGAAATGCAGAATCTAAGAACTACCCTGCTGATTCAGAATCTGCATTTTAACTAGATTTCCAGAAGATCACACACATTCACATATTACAACCATTGTCTATAGAAGTCTTCCCCTATCCATAGATTCTGTGACTGCTTGTGGGCAGAGTCCAAGTCACTACTAATAAAGAGAGTCAATTGTGTGAAAAAGATGTGGGTGAGAATGACAGTGGTTATCCCTTCCAAGATGGAAGCAAGTGGACATGGCCAATTAAATAGGAAGGTTTCAGAGAAGCTCACCTAAAGTTTCACATTGTTCTTCTAAACATTTTCTCTGGGTCTCATATTCACACTGACAGTTTTGAATTTTGAGTTTAAATTACATACATCTAAAAGTCAGATACTTTGCCTTGCCTTGATATGAGTTGAATGAAATATATTTCTGAATAGCACAATGTACTGATTCATTCTCTTTAAATGTATTTTAAAAATTTGTTCTATTGTAATTGAATTGCTATCTATATTAACCAATATATGGTTGAGGTTAGGCTCCAATGGATACAATTCTGTTTAATTTGCTAGAACTAAATTGAAGTAAATTGCACCTGACCTGGGATTGAGAACTTTGGTTCTAATTCTTATTCTGACACTGACCTTCTAGGTGACCTTGGGAAGTCACTGGGGTCTTCTGGACTTAGTGTTCTCATTTGTATAATGGATAGGAGTTGGATTTAATGATGGCTAAGATGTCTCCAAGCTTTAAAAGGTCTACAAAATCAAGCAACCACTAGCTGATGTAAGAAATACTTGCTTTAATTTCTTAGAGAATTAAAACTCAAAATTGATACTTTATCATTTTTTCCTTTTTTGAATAAGTTGGTAGTTTCTTTCTTTAAAAAAAAATAATTGAAAAAAACTGATGAAAACTCCCCTCCACCTAAATATCAGGATTAGAACAGTAAGCCAATTATATTTCTGAAGCTGTTAGGGGAAGGGGTCAGTAGGAGGAATCCCCACATGCTCATGTCCCCTGAGGTTGAAAGAAAGCTGTTTAAACATAGAAACTACATATTGGAAGGGCTAATGAAGGTCATTTAAACAACCAGACATCTGATGTTCTAATCTCCCCTGCAGTGTCTAAGCCAACTATTCCCAGATAGTTCTAGGGAAGGGAAACTCAGTTGCTTTTAAGTCAATTGTGTTTCCTCTTGGGCAGGTTTGTCCACTAAGAATCAGTGTATTCCTTACTTTAAAATCTTTATTTCAATGATTTCATCTCATTAGTCCTAGGGCTACTTCTTGAAGGCATTTCAAATTAGCTTAACACTCCCTCCCTGCAATAGTACTGTATCTATTTTAACACACCTTTCCTTGATTCTGTAAGAACTTTACTTATGCATAGTATTTTTAGCCACTTCAGGCTGGGAGGCTCCTCACTGTTCTGGTGGCACTTCTCAAACAAGTTCCAGTTTGTCCGTGTTTATGGTGAACCCTGATGCCCAGAGGTAAATACAGTTCTCTTGAGAGGTAAGGAGAGAATGTGGATATCAGTTCACTTTACTAGACACTATGAGTCTATTAATACACTAGAGGCCTGGTGCAGGAATTTGTGCATGGATGGGGTCTGATCGGCCAGGTAGCTGTCGGGAGGGGCTTCGGGCGGTTGGAGGTCGGTTGCTGGTCGAACTCCAGGTTGAACTCCTGGTCCAGGAGACAATTTGCATATTAGCCTTTTATTACATAGAATTTTAAGATCATGATCAGTGATTTGTTTAAATAAAATGTATATGTATTCAAAAGAAATCTCTGCAACCATTAAAAACCATGCTTCGGAAAAGTGGTGCATGATACTGGGACCCATGAGTATTATATTGAGTGCTAGCTGGTCTCCGAAGATGGCTGTCATCAATCTTCCCCTCCCTGTGTGAGTCACTCTCCCAGAGAATGTGGAGTCCATTCCTTTATGGCATTGAATCTGGGCCAGGCCTGGGACTGCTTTGACTAATGGAATGTAGAGAGAATTCCTTTCTCTCTTCATGTTCTTGCTCTCTGAAAGGTTTTCCTTCCAATTTTTTTTTCTTTCCTGCTTTTGCTAGACAAGGATTCCCACGTCAGAGCTATAGCCTAATCCTAATTTCCACCCAGGTCCCTCTGAGACCAGGTGTCAAAAAGGCCTGGCAGCTGCGGCTTTTATGCTCTTGGAGCCCAAACCACATGTAAAATGTCCAGGGAAGAGAGGCCAACATGGAGAGGTCCTGGGAGATAACAAAGTTCTTACAGAAAAAAGCCCCTTTTGAGGCATCAGGATGTGAGGAATAAGTCATGCTGTATTATATCAGGCATCCTACTCAAAGCCCCAAATAGTGTAGAACAGGAACTAGTCACCCCTGCTGTGTCCTGTGCAAACTCCTGAGCCACAGAATCATGGGGAAAAACAAAACAGTTGCTTTAATGCACCAAGTTTTGAAATTGTTTTGACGCATCAATAGATACTTTAAACATATTGTTAGGGTGAAGAGAATAGCAAATAGCCTAATATTTAGGATACTCCCCCCAAAATGTATATATCACACTTTGAATAATTATAAAGGCAGTGTTTATTAAAATAACACTTCATTTTCAAAATTGAGCTATCAGCTGTTAAAGTATGTATACATTTTTTGAGACATCTGTATATACTTTTTAAAAATATATTTTTATTGATTTCAGAGAGGAAGGGAGAGGACAAGAGAGATAGAAATATCAATAATGAGAGTATCATTGATCGGTTGTCTCCTTCATGCCCGTACACTGGGAAGGAGCCTGCAACCCAGGTATGTGCTCTGATTGGGAATTGAACTGTGACTTCCTGGTTCATAGGTTGATGCTCCACCACTAAGCCACACCAACTGGGCATCTATACTAATAACAGGCACTATGCAAATTAGTCATGACACCCTCATAGTAACAACCAAACAGCAGGCTGTGTGGGGCAACAAGGCCAGCAGGGGGTTTAAGGATGACCAAACGACTGACCAGTAGGCTGTGTGGGGTGACCAGGTCAGCAGGGAGGTTAGCAAGGGACCACCAAATGACTAACCAGCAGGCTGCATGATATGACCAGGCAGGCAGGGGGAACAGTGAGGGGCAACCAGGCCAGCAGGGGGTGCAGTTGGGGGCAACCAGGATGACAGAGGCAGCATTTGGGGCAACCAGGCTGGAAGAGAGGGCACTGAAGGGCCACCAGGTTGGCTTGGGGGGCAGTTAGGGGCAACCAGGCAGGCAGGGGGACAGTTGAGGGTGACCAGGCCAATGGAGCCAGTTAGAAGTGATCAGGCTGGCAAGCAGAGGCAGTTAGGGGTGATCAGGCTGGCAGAGGGGGAAGTTAGAAGCAATCAAGCAGGCAGGAAGGTGAGCAGTTAGGAGCCAGCGGTCCCAAATTATGAGAGGGATGTCCATCTGCCCGTTTAAATTGGCAGTGGGACATCCCAAGGGGGTCCTGAATTGGAGAGGGTTCAGCTGGGCTGAGGGGACCCCCTTTCCTAGTTTTTAATATAATGTTAGTGGTTACCACTAAGAGATGGAATTGTGAGTATCTTTAAATTTCATCTTCTGGCTTTTCAAATTTTATGCTTGTTTTTATTTTATAACAAAAAATGTCTTAATATTACATTATCTTTTCTGATAAGTATTTTACACTACTGATTCACATTAAGCTTCCTGCCAACAGTATATATGGATATCCTACATAACAAAAAGGTAATATGCAAATTGACCATCACACCCTCGCACACAAGATGGCCACCCTCGTGTGATCACAAGATGGTTGTGCCCATGTCATCACAAGATGGCTGCCACAAGATGGCTGGTAGGGGTGGGCAGTTGTGGGTGATCAGGCCAGCAGGGGAGGACAGATGGGGGTGATCAGGCTGGTGGGGGAGCAGTTAGGTGTAGATCAGGCTGACAGAGTAGTAGTTAGGGGGTGATCAGACTGGCAGGCAGAAGTGTTTAGGGAGCAATCAGGCAGGCAGGCAGGCAAGCAGTTAAGAGCCAGTGGTCCCAGATTGTGAGAAGGATGTCCGACTGCCACAGGGATTGGGTCTAAACTGGCAGTTGGACATCCCCCGAAGGGTCCCAGATTGGAGAGAGTGCAGGCTGGGCTGAGGGACACCCCCCTCCCAGTGCACGAATTTCATGCACCAGGCATCTAGTACATATATTATATATGTGTATACATATGTAATTGAATATATAAAATAAATACATATGTTTCCAAGGGCACTTTTCACACAGCTTCTCCTGAGATAAAAGGCCACCAAATAAAGTATAGGGTTTATGCTACATAAACAGAACACAATAAAGCATTTTGCCTTCAAATTCTTGGGCTTTCCTACCTGGAAATCCTGCTGGGGAAAGTTACTAATTCTCAGGTTATCCACTTCAGTCACTCTGCTATTGTAAAGCTCTTGTGTAAGTGGTTATGGAAGAGCAGTTGCTATAGCAATGCAATCTGACTGAATACCAGAATGTGTCTAAAATTGGTATAAGTGCCTTTTTCAGTGTGTCCTCTGAGGATTAACCATTTTCCAAGAACTAAATCTTTTTTTTCCTTCTCCTGTTAGAACAATAGTGCCAGAGCACCTCACCCAGCTCTAGGAAAAAATGAGGAAGGGTCTGAGAAAGATAACGTTTGATGGTTGAAAGACCAGAACCACAAAGGAGGCATTTCATACCAGATACTCTGATCTCTTTGCACACCTTGCCTCTTTGATAGCTTTGTCACCTTTGGACCCCCTTTGTCCTTTAGCTGCCTCGAACAATATGGTTCATTCACTAATTTTTCTTGCTGGTTTTCTTATTTCGCTCCTCACATTCTTGTTCTCAGAAGGGCCTTCATTCCTTTTTTTTTTTTTCTTTCCTGCCATCTTTCACAAGGATTCCCAAATCAGAGCTATAGCCTAACCCTCATTTCCACTCAAGCCCACCACCTACCTTCCTGAGGCCCACAGGATGTTCCACTTAGAAAGCTGCAGCCCCCAGGATGGGGTCTTATTTACCTTTCCACTTCTTGCCCAACTTCCACCATGCTACCCACCAACATGAACTCAAAGTTCCCAGCCTGGCAATTGCTTGCAGTTCTCTTTTTTTCTTCTTGCAGTTCTTAAAGTTACCTGGTCTCACCTTCCTGTCTCACGTTCCTGTCTTGCCCAAGCCATGTCCTCTGCCTGGAATGTCTTCCTTGTCCTTCATCCTACTAGTGTTTCTGGAGTCTGGAACTCTCCCTCCAGGCTGGACTAGGTCTCTCTTTCTTTGTGCTCCCCACTCACTGGCATTTGTCATACTGAGCATCATTGTTTAAGTCCTGTCTGTCTTTCCCCACTGGGCTGGGAGCTCTTTACAGCAGGATTGTGTCTCATTCATTGCTGGCTCCCTGGAGGCTGGCACATACGAATGCAGAAGTGGACGTGTCATCATCATCTTAAAATCAACATTCCCAAACCATCTCAACACCCCTGAATCCTAATGTTGCCATTTACACAGATTCACAGGCTTCAAGGTATCTTTGCTGGCTTCCTTTAGTTTCATAGTGTGTGTGTGTGTGTGTGTGTGTGTGTGTGTGTGTGTGCATATATGTGTGTGTGTGTGTGTGTGCATATATGTATGTGTGTGTGTGTGTGTGTGTGTGTGTATACACACTTCAGTTTCATAAGTATAAATATATATATTTACACTAGAGTCCCGGTGCATGAAATTCGTGCACGGGGGAGGGTGTGTGTGTGTGGGGGGGCTTGTTCCTCAGCCCAGTCTGCATCCTCTCCAATCTGAGACCCCTTGAGGAATGTCCAACTGCCTGTTTAGAGTCAGTCAGACATTGCTCTCACAATCTGGGACTACTGGCTCCTAACTGCTTGCTGCCTGCCTTCCTGATTTCCCCTAACCACTGCCTGCCAGCCTGATCACCCCCTAACCACTTCCCTGCCAGCCTGATAGATGCCTAACTGCTCCCCTGCCAGCCTGATTGCCCCTAACTGCCCTCCCCTGTTGACCTGGTAACCCCTAACTGCCCTCCCCCCCCCCAGCCTCATCACCCATAACTGCTCTGTCCTGCTAGTCTGCTCCCCACCCCCAACTGCCCTCCTCTGCAGGCCTGGTCCTCCCCCACCCCCAACTGTTCTCCTTTGCAGGCCTGGTAACCCCTAACTGCCCTCTCCTCTTAGCTTCATTGCCCCTAACTGCTCTGCCTTGCAGGCCTGGTCCCCCAGAACTGCTCTCCCCTCCAGGCCTGGGTTCCCCCCAACTGCCCTTCTCTGCAGGCCCGGTCACTCCCAACTTCCCTCCTCTGCTGGACTGGTCACTCCTAACTACACTCTCCTGCAGGCTTGATCACCCATAACTGCTTTCCCTTGCAGACCTGGTCCCTCCCAACTGTCCTCCCCTGCTGGCCATCTTGTGGCAGTCATCTTGTGTACACATAGGGGTAGCCATCTTTGACCATGTGGAGGCAGCCATCTTGTATGTTGGAGTGACAGTTTGCATATTACTCTTTTATTAGATAGGATAGAGGCCTGGTGCATGGGTGAGGACTGGCTGGTTTGTCTGGAAGGGTGTCCCAGATCAGCGTGGGGGTTCGCTTGAGGTGTGGGGCAGCCTGGGTGAGGGACCTGTGGTGATTTGCAGGCTGGCCACACACCCCTGGTGACCCAAGCATAGGCCAGGGCTGGCTGGAAGCAGGTATCTGGGATTTATTTATCTCTATAATTGAAACTTTGTAGCCTTGAGTGGAAGCCAGGGCAGGCCAAGATGAATGGAAAGCGTGACTTCCTCCATCATTGGGGGCAACCCAAGCCTCCAGCTGGTTCTAGCTCCATGGCCACCACCATATTTGTTGTGATTTACTTATCTTCTATAATTGAAACTTTGTAACCATGAGCAGAGGCCAGATGGGAAGCTTGGCTTCCTCCATTGCCTAGGGCAACCCAAGCCTCCTGTTCACTCCAGCTCCGTAGAGGCCACCATTTAGTTGAGTTAATTTGCATAATCACTCTGATTGGTTGGTGGGCATAGCAGAGTGATGGTTAATTTGCATGTTTCTCTGTTATTAGTACAGATATTTCAGAGTGGAAGGGAGAGGGGAGAGAAAGATAGAAACATTAACTACAAGAGAGAATTATTGGAGGACAGAAAATGGCAGCGGAGTAGACAGATGTGTCTGGAGCTTTGTCACTGGGCAGAGGGAGAGAGAGCGGCTGAGAGTCGCACTGGGAGTGTTTGTTGGCAAGTTAAGAGTCAGTTATCCTCCAGGAGAAGGTGGGAGACTGCTGGACGGGGTTCTCCTGGCCAGGCAGATCCACTGCCACGGGGATTTTGTCTACCGGAGCCACCAGCACAAACGCGGAGACCGCGCCATTTTGCAGAGGGAGGTGGATGTCTGCGGCGGTCTGAAGCCTGTGGCTGGGGCACCCATTGAGCAGCCGGGGACCCAGGGACCTGGAACTCCACTCTCCAATCGGCGCAGACACGCGGCGGAATCAGAGATCCACAGAGCACATGGAAAGGTCAGATTTCACCTGGGATAAGAGGGAGGTGAATGTCTGCGGAGGTCTGAAAGCTGCGGCTGGCAGAGGCACCCACGGAACAGCCAGGGACCCAGAACATGGCTCTCCAAACAGCGCAGACACGTGGGCGGCAGATTCAGAGATCCACGCGGCACACGGAAAGGTCAGATTTCGCCTGGGATAGGGTGAGGTCTCCTACCCCCGCAGAACAGAGACGCGCACACTGTAGGAACTGGGCTGAGGGAAAGCTGCCTCCTGAGAGGTCCGCAGAGGTGGGTAAGGCGTGATCCCTAAGTATGGAGGCAAACTCTTCGAGCTGTTGACAGAGGGGAACTCTGGAAAATGACTCGTTTTTTTCTGGGGCAGAGGAACAGCCTGGGAGTTATTACAGTGTCCCGGCTGCAAAATCCCCACAAACTGGCTTTGAGAACCACAGAGTAGCAGGATCTGAGCATAGCCTAGAGAGGTCCTGTGCTTTGTCTCAGAGATCAATTCTGAAACACTGCCACCCATTGGATGACACACAAATTGACTCTCGCATAACCACAGAAGAATAAAGAGATTAAAACACCACCAGGGGAATACAGGGAACTGCAATACCTTCCCTACTGGGAAACAGGAGTGCCAAGCAGAATAATAGTGGAAGTGAATGACCATTCTATTTTTTTTTCTTATTTAAATTTTTTTTTCATTTTTACATATTTTAATTAAGACTATTTTTTTCTTCCTGCCTCAATTGATTTTACCTTTTTAATTATTACATTTTTGTTTTAAACTAGTATTATTAATTACTACTAGTACTTTACCTTTTTGGAAAATAACAAGGGTCATTTTGTTTTCTCTTTATTTTACTTTGGGATTAGAGTTCTACATTCTATTTTCATCTTTCCTTTAGCATAATTTTACTCCAACTCAACTCCACCTTTATGCCAACACTTTCCTTCTAACTTCCCCATTTTGTTGTCTTGTTTCTCTTTCCCTTCTCCAATTTTATATTCTCCCTATTCTTTCTCTTTACCCGGTTAAAATTTCACTCCATTTATATATCTAATTTCAAATCCCCTACTACAAGTCCATACAAACCTCTCTCTTCTTGCCTTCATTAGCCAAAAAGTTGTTTTTTCTCGATGTCCTTTTGTTGCTATTTGCCTGAAAAGTGATTATATAGATTTTTGAAATTTTTTAGAGATTGTTATAGTTTATTCGACTTGTTTTATTTTGGTTTTTGCTTGCTTTGTTTTTTAACTCTCTTTTCCCTCATCTCCCTCAATACCAGTTGCTATTTGCAGTTTGTATTAATCTCTAGGTACTGGTTGCTGGCCTTTATTGGGCTTAGTGACTGTTCTATTGGAGTTTTCTCCTGACATCCCCTTTTCTCTCTTACACACTTTCTTTTCTCTCTGACTTTTTTCCTCTTCCTCTTTTCTTCTCCTTCTCCTTTTTATTTTCTTATTTTATTTATTTATTTATTTATTTATTATTTATTTATTTATTTATTTATTTATTTATTTATTTATTTTCTCGCTCTCCCAATTTGATTTTGGCATTTCTTTCTTTTCTTTTTTCCTCATTTTCCTCTTCTTTCTCTATTTACTCCTAATTTGTCTTTCATTGGTGGTCACCTTATTGTGATTATTAACATCTTGAATACATTTCTACTCACTGCCTTGTGTGCTGTACCTGGTCATGTTGTAGTTTGTGCCTTTCAATCAATGTAGGAGAGAGAACTACATAACCAGACACCCAGAGAAGAAAGACCATGGGCAGAAAAAGAAACAGCCCACATAAGACAGAAAGGCAGGTTTCACCAGAAAAGGAAGTAAACAAAATAGAAGCAGAAATAAGCCTGCCAGAGAAAGAGTTCAGAGAAATGATCATAAGGTGGATGAAAAGAATGGAAGACAAAATTGACACTCTGAGTAAGAGCCAAGAGGAAATGAAGAATACCCAAGAGGAGATGAAGAAGCAGCAAGAAGAAATGCAGAAGAACCTAGAGGAGGTGCAGAATAATCAAGAAGAAATGAAAAATGACATCACTGCTATAAAGAACTCAATAGAAAGCATCAAAAGTAGACTAGAAGAAGCAGAGGACCGCATTAGTGAGCTAGAAGACATGGTAGGAAAAAATACCCAAGTTCAGCAGCTTCTAGAAAAAAAGTTAAAAAGCAAGAGGAGAACCTAAGGGAACTTTGGGATAACATGAAACAAAACAACATCCGCGTAATTGGGGTTCCAGAAACAGTGGAAACTGAACAAGGATTAGAAAACGTGTTTGAAGAAATAATGACAGAAAATTTCCTCAATATAGGAAAGAAAAAACCCACACAAATCCAAGAAGCTCACAGAGTCCCAAGCAAAATGAACCCCAACAAACTGACACCAAGGCACATTATAATTAAATTGGCAAACACCGACAACAAAGTAAGAATCTTAAAAGCAGCCAGAGAGAAACAGAAAGTTACCTACAAAGGAACCCCCATAAGATTAGCTACTGACTTCTCAACAGAAACTCGTCAGGCCAGAAGGGAATGGAATGAAATATACAAAGTCATGCAAAGAAAGGGTCTGAATCCAAGAATACTGTACCCTGGAAGACTCTCAATCAAAATTGAAGGTGAAATCAAAAGCTTCACAGACAAAAAAGGACTAAGGCAATATATTACCACCAAACCAGCAATGCAAGAAATGTTAAAGGGTCTGCTGTAATAAAAAGAAAGAGTAAGTGAAGAAGTAACTAGGGGTAAGGGCTAAAAATGGCAACAGATAAGTACTTATCAATAATAACTTTAATGTAAGCTGATTAAATGCTCCAATCAAAAGACATAGGGTAACTGATTGGATAAGAAAACATGATCCATATATCAGCTGTCTGCAAGAAACCCACCTCAGGAAAAGAGATGCACACAGATTGAGGGTGAAGGGATGGAACATGGTATTTCAGGCAAATGGAAATGAAAAAAAAGCTGGGGTTGCAATACTTATATCTGACAAATTAGCTGTCAAAGTGAAGGACATAATAAGAGATAAAGAAGGCCACTTCATAATACTAAAGGGAACAATCCAACAGGAAGAAATAACTCTGGTAAACATATATGCACCCAATATAGGAGCACCTAAATACATAAAAAACTCTTGGAGGATATTTAGGGAGAGATTGACAACAATACAATCATAGTAGGAGACTTTAATACCCCACTGTCACCATTGGACAAATCCTCTAAACAAAAAATCAGCAAAGAAACATCAATCCTAAATGACTCACTAGACCAGATGGAATTAATTGACATCTTCAGAACATTTCAGCCTAAAGCCACAGAATATACATTCTTCTCCAGTGCACATGGGTCATTTTCAAAGATAGATCATATGTTGGGTCATAAGAAAAGTCTCTTCATATTCAAGAAGATAGAAATCATATCAAGCATTTTCTCAGACCATAGTGGCATAAAACTGGAAATCAACTATAATAAAAACAATAGAAAGAAGTCAAACACATGGAGACTAAAGAGCATGCTATTAAACAACAACTGGGTAACCAGAGAGATCAAGAAAAAAATATAAAAACATCATGGCAACAAATGACAATGACAACACAACAATACAAAATTTATGGGACACAGTGAAAGCAGTCTTGAGAGGGAAGTTCATAGCTCTACAAGCCTACTGCAAAAAACAGCAAACAATGGTAATAAATTACCTAGCCAGGCTCACCAAGAAGCAAAGAGACAAGACCCAAATAAACAAAATCAGAAATGAAAGAGGAGAAATAACAACAGACCCTGCGGAAATAAAAAGGATTGTTAAAAAATACTATGAACAACTCTATTCCAACAAATTGGACAACCTGCAAGAAATGGACATTTTTCCTAGAAAAATATAACCTCCCAAAACTCAATGAGGAGGAAACCAAAGTTCTCAATAGTCCAATAACTATGGAAGAAATTGAAGCAGTCATGAAAAAGCTTCCAGCAAATAAAAGCCCAGGACCAGATGGCTACACAGGAGAGTTTTACCAAACATTCAAAGAAGAATTAAAACCTATCCTCCTCAGACTATTCAAAAACATTCAAGAAGAAGGAACACTTCCAAACACCTTCTATAGCCAGCATAACCCTAATACCAAAACCAGATAAAGACAACACAATGAAAGAGAATTATAGGCCCATATCTCTCATGAACATAGTTGCCAAAATCCTCAACAAAATTCTAGGAAATCGGATCCAGTAGTACATCAGTAAGATCATACACCATGACCAAGCAGGATTCATCCCAAGAATGCAGGGATGGTACAATATCCGCAAATAAATAAATGTGATATATCACATAAACAAACTGAGAGATAAAAATCACATAGTCATATCAATTGATGCAGAAAAAGCATTTGACCAAATCCAACACCTTTTCTTGATAAAAACTCTCAGCAAAGTGGGAATAGAAGGATCATACCTCAACATCATAAAAGCCATATATGATAAACCCACAGCTAACATCATACTCAGTGGGCAAAAACTAAAACCATTTCCCCTAAGAAAAGGAACAAGACAGGGATGCCCACTCTCACCTATCCTGTTCGACATAGTACTGGAAGTATTAGCCATTGCAATTAGACAAGAAGAAGAAATAAAAGGCATCCAAATTGGAAAAGAAGAAGTAAAGCTGTCCTTATTTGCAGATGACATGATATTGTACATAAAAAACCCAAAGGACTCCATTCCAAAACTAATTGACTTAATTAATGAATTCGGCAATGTAGCAGGATACCAAATTAATGCTAAGAAGTCCGTGGCATCTCTATACACTAATAGTGAAATTACAGAAAGAGAAACTAAAAAATCAATCCCATTTACCATCGCACCAAAAAAATTAAGATACCCAGGAATAAACCTAACTAAAAAGGTAAAAGACCTATATGCAGAAAACTACAGGACACTTAAAAAAGAGATAGAGGAAGATGTTAACAGATGGAAGAGCATACCATGCTCATGGATTGGGAGAATCAACATCATTAAAATGTCCATACTACCCAAAGTAATCTACAGAGTCAATGCACTACCCATTAAAATACCAACGACATATTTCACAGACCTAGAAAGAATTCTTCATAGATTCATCTGGAATAAAAAAAGACCACGAATAGCTATAGCAATTCTAAGAAAGAAGACTAAAGTAGGTGGGATCTCAATACCAGATTTCAAGCTATACTACAAAGCCACTGTTCTCAAAACAGCATGGTACTGGCACAAGGTCAGACATATAGACCAATGGAATAGAATAGAGAACCCAGATATCCACCCAAACCACTATGCTCAACTAATATTTGACAAAGGAGGCATGAACATTCAATGAAGCCAAGATAGCCTCTTCAATAAATGGTATTGGGAAAATTGGACAGATACATGCAAAAAAATTAAAATGGACCACCAACTTACACCAAATACAAAAATAAACTCAAAATAAATACAGGACTTAAACATTAGAAGGGAAACCATAAAAATACTAGAGGAATCCACAGGCAGCACAATCTCAGATATGTGCCAAAAGAACTTCTTCACGGATACTGCTCCAAAGGCAATCGAAGCTAAAGAAAAAATAAACAAATGGGACTACATCAAAATAAAAAGCTTTTGCACAGCAAAAGAAACCATCAACAAAACAACAAGGAAGACCACTGTATGGGAGAACATATTTGCAAATGTTATCACTGATAAAGGTTTAATCTCCAAAATCTACAGCCAACTTATACAACTTAATAAAAGGAAGATAAATGATCCAATAAAAAAATGGGCAACGGACCTAAATATAACCTTTTTGAAAGACGACAGAAGGAAGGCCAAGAGACACATGAAAACATACAAAGTCATTAATCATCCGAGAGATGCAAATCAAAATGACAATGCGATACCATCTTACACCTGTCAGAATGGCAATCATCAACAAATCAACAAACGACAAGTATTGGAGAGGATGCGGAGAAAAAGGAACCCTTGTGCACTGTGGGTGGGAATGCAGACCGGTGCAGCCACTGTGGAGAACAGTATGGAGTTTCCTCAAAAAACTATAAATGGATCTCCCATTTGACCCTGTAATCCCACTCTTAGGAATTTATCCTAAGAAATTGTAAACACCAATCAGAAAGGATTTATGGACCCCTATGTTCATAGCAGCACAATTTACAATAGCTACAATTTGGAAACAGCCTAGGTGCCCGTCAGCAGATGAGTGGATCAGAAAACTGTGGTACATCTACACAATGGAATTCTATGCTGCCATTAAAAAGAAGGAATTCTTACCATTTGCAGCAACCTGGTTGGAACTGGAGAGCCTTATGCTTAGTGAAATAAGCCAGTCAATGAAGGAGAAGCATCACATGATCTCTCTCATTTGTGGATAATAAAGAACATTATAAACTGATGAACAAAATGATAGATACAGAGACAGTAAAACTTCAAATAGACTGTGAAATTACAGCAGGAAGATTAAAGTTAGGTGAGGTAGATAAGAGATCAATCAAAGGACTTGTATGCATGCATATAAGCATAACCAATGAACATAGACACTGGGGGGTTGGGGTATGCCTGGGAGGGAGGGGGGCAATGGTGAGATATGTATAAAAAATTAATAAAAAAAAAAGAGAGAATTATTGATTGGCTGCCTCTTGCACGCCCCCTACTGGGAATTGAGCCCATAATCCAGGCATGGGTCCTTGACTGGAATCAAACCCAGGATCCTTTAGTTTACAGGCTGATGCTCTCTCCACTGAGCCAAACCAGCTAGGGCTAGTTCCATACGTTTCTATAACACTTCCACTGCAGTTTTCCACAAATTAGAATTTGTTTATGGCCACATTCATCATCTTAGCTCTATTCCTCAGCTCAGACTAGATTTCACTGAGAGGCCACTGTCTGAGGTCCACGAACTGGCAGCTTCCTTCACTAGGCTACCCTGGATGTGGCCACCAAATTCATGGTTCTAAATTTTGCCATCTTGGTCCACAGGCCATGACTTGCAAGGCCAAGACCTCCATCTCTCCCATCTCTCTTGTGTTCTCCTCCACTCCTCCCTTGCTCCTCCTCTTCATGTAACTCAGAAGTTCTTACCATTCTTGAGTGTGAATGTGGGTGTAGCCACCTCTGTGTTTTGTCGCACCCTTCCTTTGTCTCCCTCTACCTTTGCCTCCATTGTTTCTATTTCCCCCACCATCTACTACTCACATTTAAAACATCTTTCCTTCAGAGTTCACCCAGCTAAATCTTCTATTATTGGTTAAGTTGTATCACCTCCTCAAAGTTATATGCAAATCCTACCTTGGATGTAACCTTATTTGGGAATAGTGTCATTGCAGATGTAGTTAGTTAAGATCAGGTCATACTGCAGTAGGATGGGTCCAGCCCAATGTGAATGTGTTCATATAAAATGGGAAATTTGGATTCTGAGATGGCATACAGGGAAAACACCATGCAAGGAGGTAAAGGGAGAAGACAGCTAAGGAGACAGGCCTGGAGCAGACCCCTCTCACAGCCCTCAGAAGGAACCAAGCCTGCCAACATGTTGACTTTGGACTTCTAGCCTCCAAAACTGTGAGACACTTTCTGTTGTTCTAAGCCATCGAGATTGTGGTATGTTGTCACAGTGGTCTAGCAAACTAATAAACAGTCCCCTATCAATTTCCCTGGCTTTAAATTCCCTTCTCGTTTATGCCTACATTTAGCCATCTGTGCCAGAGTTTGCCTGCTGTTTCAAATCTACTCTCTGCTGGGGACAGGAGCACATTCCTGACTCCCTAATAAGCTTCTGATTCTTCAAGGGTAGCATTCCCTTTGTGCTTCTTTTCCACCCTGACAGTGCTGACACTTTGCTGCCTGGGCCTGGAACAGAGCCTGGTACAGAGCAGACTGAATTGAACAGAGTTTACCCTGGAGGGCAATGCCTTGCTCCTTGTTACTACATTACATAGTTTCTCTAAACCCACTGAGGTCAGACAAGAGGCCACAGGCTCTAGAGTCCTAGGAGAGAGACTGACCATAAGCCTTCAGAGCTTCTATTGACCTTGGGAGCATATGGGGTGTTAGGTATAGGTGGGGGAACCACAGGGAGATCATCTAGTCCAACCCTCTCATTTTGCACAACAGGATGCTGAGACAGCAAGAGCTAGTGCTGGCACTGAGCCTGACCTTCTGACTCCCAGACTAGTGCTATGGACAAGGGCTGTCTATCCTAGGGGAGAGGGGCAGGCTGACAAAAGACATTTGTAGGATGACCAGGGCAAAATCTGTAAGCCGGTCATCATGCTACAGGCCTAGTGATTCACAAAAGAACCAGGACAATGAATGTGAAGGGAGAGGTGATTAATACAAAGGGGTGGGGCCTTCAGTGCAGGTAGGAGCTCTGTAAGACTAAGGGTGGAACATGGGTGCCACGATATCAAGGGTGATGATCACAATGGTCACCACGTGTGCAGCATGCAATGGTCAGCTGGAGTTCTGCCACAACCCCGGCGAGATTCCTGTTACCAGTCAGGAATGGCAGGGTCTGGGGGGCTGAGGGCACAGCTGTGTGCTAAGTGTGAATGTGGGTGTAGACACCACTGTGTTTTGCTGCACAGGAATTGTTCCTCAATGCAACTCCTGGAACCAAGAACCCCAATAGAAGGCCCAGGCTTTTCCAGAACAAAGTCAAGAAAAAGACATGCATCATAATTCTGTATCTTATTGGGGGGAAAAATTGAGTCCAAACACAAGTATATTAGAGCACATGATTAACATTGTAACCATGCAGCCTACAGCCCTTCAAAATTATGCTATGAAGAGGTTTCAATGATCTGAGGAAATACTTAATGATATTATTTTAGATGGAAAATGCAGGCTGAAATAAAGGTATAGTCAAGAACTCATCATGTAAAGCAATGAGCACAGAAGGAGTGTGTCCAAAATGATTATCGAGTTTAGCTGTGATTTTTTTTTAACTTACTCTTTTTTTTTTCTCTCCTGCATATTCTAAATTTCTATGAGCACATATCATTTATGGAGTGTAAAGATAATTGTTTTATTTATTTTTAGACACTAATTGTGTGCTTATAAGAAAATATAAGCTGTCAGGTTTGACTTCATTCTCTGTGGCTTTCTGCTCTGCTCTCCAGAAATGTTCTCCCCAACTCAGAGGAAGTCCCACCCCAGATGGCTCAATCCATTTACTCACATTCTGAATATTTCTGGAGTTGGTCAAATTCTTCTGAAGTGAGGGAGACCCAGCGTTCTTCACTCATCTTAAAGCTGATTATGAGCTCTTGAGACCAGTAATGGAGTTTTGTTCACCAGGGTGAAGTCGTGGCCCAGCCCAGGGCCTGGCTCATTGCAGGAATGTGATGGACAAGCCCTCTGGGAGACTTCTCAAGGACCAAAGTGTCTATGGCAGCAGGGGGTACCTTCCAGCAGATGAGCGAAGACCTCTGCTATTCCTCAGGAACATCCTTCTATCTGCAGTCAAGGTAAATCCAGAAGCCCTTGCTCTCCCTGGACAGAAGTAGAAAAGGCATTATGAATGAGAGCATTGGAACACATAAGTCATCTTTTCTTATTTAAAAATCCCCAAATTTCCCTTGCTGGAAGACTTTAGGAGGGGGATGGGTCTCAAGAAATGGATGTTTCCTCAGGGAAGCCTGAGGAGGTCACAGAGACAAGACCAGCACAGCCTCAGACAGATGTCTGACAGGTGGGGATGGGTGGCCTGCAGGAATAGGTGGCCATACTTTTAAACTTGGAGAAATTTTAAATGTCTCCCATGAAAGGAGGTAGTAGAGACAAGGAAGGACATCCTTAGGCATGAAAATGCCTCAGGCTGCTGGATGCCTCATGTAAGTACAAGGACAGTAGCCTTTGTGAAGTGATTTGAAAGGTGAGCCATTCTCTCCCCTGACTCTAAATCCCACCTTAGAGCTGCCCACCTTCCCCTGATGAGTCACTCTGGAAATGCAAATACCACTCAAGCCTGGCTCACATCCTAGTGACGGAAGCAGCTCTCTTTCCTCTCAGGACCATAAAAGAAGTGATTAGAGAGCAGGCCTGTGGGCCCAGTGTGGAAGATCCTGAGGGAGGAGGAGATAAAGTCTGGCAAATACTTTAGCATCTTATTCTCTGAGCCCCTCCTAGCACCCTGGCTCCCATTGTCAGTCATTAAATCAGTGTAGTTGGTTGTAAATGAATGTGGTGGGCCAAGATCAGCACTTACTAACAGAATAGCAGAGAATCTAATGAAATGAAATGAAATGGAGTTGAAAATAAGACTAGATCTTCTGCCCTGGCTGGTTCGATTCTTGGTCAAGGACATGAATCTGGGTTGCAGGTTTGATCCTCAGCCCTGGGTCAGGGTGCTTGTGTGGAAGGTAACCAATTAATGTTTCTCTCTCTCTCCTCCCTTTCACTCTGTCTAAACAAATCAACAGGAAAAAATATCCTCAGATAAGGATTAACAAAAAACAAACAAAGAGTATATCTCCTTTCAGTTATATATACATGTGTATATTAATCATAATGTAAAATATACTTCTTATTGTCAGTTGAGGTTAAAAAAACATTGAAAAGCCACCAAGCAACCTAATAGGAAGATAGATAAAGCCACCAACCAACCTAATAGGAAGATAGATAAAGACTAACCTGATCGTATCTCTCTCAGTAATAAAGAATGAGCCCAGTTTCAACAAAACAGGACCCATCGTGGAGAGTTGGACTTCAGGCAGGTCTGGGGAACCTGGGGCACATAAGGAATGGCAGAGGGGCTGGAGGAAGCCACCCAATTAGGAAACAGATTTGTATGGTTCTCTGGAAGAGTGGATCTGGAAGGCTAAACTAGAGCTGAGGGAAGATACTGGAGGGAGATTTGGGCTCTGTAAAGAACTTCCATCAGTCAGAGCTCTCCAACAGTAGGTGAGAATGCATGACCAGGGAGTGAGAAGCCTGCATCCAGGCTTCTCATTAAAAATTCTAATTCTCTCCTGAATCCACCAGCCAACTGGATTCCTCCTTGGTACCTGCTCTTACCTAGGTTCTCAATGACTTCATTGCCAAATCCAGCAGGCTCCTTGCAGGCCTTCCTTACTTCATTTGCTCTCTCTACAGACCTTGACATGGCACAAAACCACCTTGAACTTCTTTTATCTTTCTGAATGTTCCTCTTCAGTCTCCTCTGCCTTTTCTTTTGTCATCATTACATATCAGAGTTTCCAGAATCCCATCCTGAGCCCTCTCCTCATTCTCTATCCCTCCCCTTAGGGCTCTCATCCTCCTCCACAGATTCAGTGACTCCCGGGCATGCCACTCGGACCTGTTACACTCTCTCCTCACTCTGATCTGAATATCTAGCTGTCACTGGGACTCCCCTGTATATCCCAAGCCATTGCAAATTGGCCCTTTCCCATGACCCCCACCTGCCTCTCCTCTGCATTCTGGTTGTGCCCTGAAAGGAACTAATGCTCAGCCTGAGCACCTCCTCCTTTCTTTCCTGCCAATTCTGGGCACCAATCTCAGAGAGTGACTGTCCACTGTGTGTTCCCTCCTCTACATCACACCAGCTAATCCATTAACTCAGACCCTCGTCTTCTCTCGCTTGATTTCTGACAACAATGTCCTGCTGCTCTCCCTGCCTCCGGTTTTGCTCTCCTCCCCTTGGTTGGCTCTAAATTGCCAACCAGATCGTATCTCTCTCAGTAATAAAATTCTTCAGTGGTTTTTATTGCCTAAAGAATTGGGTGTAATCTTCTTTACATGATATGCAAAGCTCTTTATGATCTGGCCTCTGATTTTCATTTCAGTCCAAAATTGAGGGGTAACCTTTAAAAACATTTTCCATCATACCAGGGAATTTAGCATTACAACTGGTATTACCACTGCTGCTGAACACTTATTTCTCACTGTGCTCTATGCTTTACATCTATTATCTAATGTAGTCCTCACAACAACCATGTAAAAGAAGCTATGCCTCCTCCTTTTTCAGCTGAGGAAAATGAGGCAAAGTATTTAGTGGATATGGTGAAGAGAAAGAAGGAAGCCCAATGCTTTTGTGTAAGAATGCTTCTCTGATATTCTGTGTACTTTCAGAAGCATAGCACTCTAAGAGGACCCAGAGACACACTGCATGAGAGAACCTCATGGCACTCAAAATCAGAAGGTTGGAGATCTGAATCCTGGCCATGATTCCTGTAACTATTTAACATTAGACAAATTTTTTGTTTCTTGAACCTGGTTTCTTTATCTCAAAAATGGGAATAATAATTAAAAACTTCACTAGGTTACTGTTATGGTTAACTCAGGTAATATATGCAAAAAATCCACCCCTAAACCCTACCTAGGCACAATGCCTATCTTATCATGGGTACTCAATAAATAATCATTGCTATCATCCTATTGCAAATATAACACAGCAATGTGACTTAAACAACCAGGTGAGTGCAGTTAGGTACAGTCTTTATGTACTTGATCTTACCCTGCTCCAGGTTGTTGTAATTTTGTAATTACTCATCGAACTTTTATCCACTTGTTTAGTATTCACTGATGACTTTGACAACATTAATTATTATGATGATAGCGAGTTTCTGATCCCATTGTTCCTTCTATATTTATTAGTTAGTATTCTGCCGAGGAAGAGTTTTCTTCATTACTTCTTTATATCAGTTTTTTTTTTACATTTTAATTTATACTATAAAAAATACATATTGTGTAAAAAATATTAAATACTAGAGGCCCAGTGCACTAAATTCATGCACTCAGGGGGGTCCATCAGACTGGCCTGCACCTCTTGCAGTCTGGGAGCACTCAGGGGATGTCTGACTGATGGCTTAGGCTCGCTCCCCACAGTGAGCACAGTTGGACTTCCTTAGCACTGCTGCGGAGTTGGGAGAGGCTCCTGCTACCACTACTGTGCTCACCAGCCATGAGTCCAGCTTCTGGCTGAGCGGTACTCCCCCTCTGGGAGCGCACTTACCACCAGCGGGCAGCTCCTGCATTGAGCGTCTGCCCCCTGGTGGTCAGTGCATGTCATAGTGACTGGTTGTTCTGCTATTTGATCCATTTGCATATTAGCCTTTTATGATATAGGATAAACATATAAGATTATGAACAATATTTATATAAAATATGTATAAATGTATACTGTACTTAAATTTTATATATTTACTTATATTAATGGATTCTTATTTTATTCAATGGGTTATAATTCATTGCTATCATTATTTGTTTTGATTCTTGAATTGCCCCAGATTTGGTCAGTGAAAGCTCATTTGCTGTGGTTCTTTGTTCTTTAGACATAGACCTATCATTCTGTGAGCATATCTTTATTTTCTGGGACTACAAAATGTTTCAGTCCTAGTTCTGAAATCAGCCATTTCTCCAAAGCCCTTATTTCTTTTAGTGAAGAATCATATTTGAAACCAAGGTGTGGGCACTAAGTTGTGCTCATTGCTACTGGGGTGTCATTGATTTTAGGCCATGAAAGGGACAGAGTTAGAAAATACATGCATGTATACACATACATCTCATCTTTGGCTGTCTATCTACCTACCTACCTATCCATCTACAGATTGTCTTTCACATTGTTTTGTTTTGTTTTCCACTTAACCATGTATCCTATGAATCACTCCATATCTGTTCGAAATCTTCCTCATTTAGAACCAAATTTGAATCCAACACTTACCTGCTTAAATCCTCCAGAGACCTCTTTTAGTCTCCAGGATAAAGAGCAAACTCTTAAGCCAGTTCCAGAAGATTCTTTACCCATGGTACAGCTCACATGGCCCACCCCCCCCCCCCCATTACCTTCTGCCCCACCTGCTCCACATTCCAGCCAAATCAACCTATTCCCTACTCTCAGCATGTAGTGTCACATGATAGAACCTTACAAACAGTAGTTAATGAACTGACAAACACACCATGCCTTTAATCTACCTGGAATGCCCTTCACTCCTGCCTTCTCATAATGAACCATTACTCATATGTCTGGTTCTGCTTCTTTCCTATAGCTATTTGAACTCTTTGAGCAAACTAAGCTCTTTTCCCAGCTGTATTCTTATAGATCCTTTTTATTTCTCTATCATGGTAGCTGTCAGTCTTGTGTTAGAGACAAATACCCCAAAAGATAATTAACATATGAGCTGGTGAGAGTAGTGGTACAGATATGTACAGGGAAGTATGAGGCTATCTAATGCATCTGGAGCAGACACAAGGGAGTAGAAAAAGAGCCCTGAAGGAGCTGAGAAGGGGTAACAAGATAAAAAAAAATACGTTGCAACAACTCAACAAAGACTCATATTATTATCTCTGTTGTCCCATTGTAGCTCAGTACTTGGCTTCTTGGTGAATGGGGCTGTTCGATTCTCTATTTTCATCAGGAAAAGTTAAAGGCAGGAAATGCTGCCTGGCTCTTCAAATGGTACCTGCTGACCATCCTCTCATATGACAGCCCCCTCTGGTTCTCTGCCCTTTGATAAAGATGACAGCTATCATATAAGAGGCCTTGCTCCTGCTGACATCATCTGGCATTTCCCTTGACGCATTGCTCTTGTTCGGAGGCTCATGACAGTATGAACAGTCTGCTTATTACCACCCTGAACATCTTGACTGACAGACAAAAAAAGTAATAGAGTTTCCTAAATAACACTCAGATTGGATATTGTCAGGCTTGGATAGGAAGAGGGTGTTTTATGTCCCTACAGCTATTCCACTTTCAGCAATAGCTTCAGCTCTCTGGCCTCAATTTTCATGTCTATAAAATGAGGGGAGTGGTAATAATGGTTTCTAACTCATTTTCTAGCTCTGCAACTTCACATACTGGATCAAACTCTATTTGTTCTGAACAGATGTCAGCATGGAAATCTCAAATCAGGAAGAAGATGGCAAATTCAATTGGCATTGAATTGCACCCCAGGTCTCTATTCATTTGAATGAATCAACCGTAGCCAATTATCTAGGAACAAACACCTCTTCATCTCCTCTTCGCTCTCATAAAAACATTAATTCATGAATATGGCATCAGCTTGGGGGAGCTTATTTGTATGCATCTGATGATTTATAACAAACCCATAATGAGTATATTTTTTAAAAGGTAAGAATGACTAAAAGTTAAAAAGAGAAAAACCCTTTCTTCATAGACTTGTGAGGAGTCACATGTTAATAACTGCTCCATCTCTCAGGTTTTGCTCCTGCTGATTTTTTTCAACTTGGTCACACTCATGCAGCCTCTGGAGTTCACTTAAAACATTAAAGAAGTTCTCTAAGAAGCTCCCTTTAATTTTACTTCTTCAGGGTGAAAACAGTGTCCTGCCTGCTTTGGAGGTCTAGCTGCTATAAGATATACATATAAGGGTTCATTTCCTGACCACTAGAAAGGTAGTTCTGAATCCTTTTGACTGAGACTATTTATGTGGAGCAGGAGACCCTACCACACCTGATTGCATATCTCAGTAGAAAAAGAGCTGGGTGGTAGCAAAGAATTATAGAAAAAGGCATAAATTGGCATAAAATTATTGATTATATTATTTGGAAGTCACTTATCCTAATATATAAAAAACCAGGGGCTGTCATGACCTAAATGACCAGACAGACAACCAAACAGCAGGCTGTGTGGGGCAACCAGGCTGGCAGGGGTGCTATTGAGGGATGACCAAACAACTGAACAGCAGGTTGTGTGGGGCAATCAAGCCAGCAGGGGTTTGTGAGGGGCAACCAGGCTAGAGGGGGGGGGGCAGTGAGGGGTGACCAGGCTGGCAGAGGCGGGCTGTAAGGGGCAATGAGGCTGGTGGAGGGGCAGTTGGGGGCAACTAGGTCGACAGGGGGGGGCAGTAAGGAGCAACCAGGCCAGCAGAAGGGGGCAGTTGGGGGTGACCAGGCTGGCAGGGGGACAGTTGGGGCTACCAGGCCAGCAGGCAGAGGCTGTTATGGGTGATCAGGCTTGCAGGGGGGTGCAGTTAGGTGCAATCGGGCAGGCAGGCAGGTGAGCAGTTAGGAGTCAGAGGTCCCAGATTGTGCGAAGGATGTCCACAAGGTCCCAGAATGGAGAGGATGCAGGCTGGGCTGAGGGGGACCACCCCCCTTGAATGAAATGTGTGCACCAGGCCTCTAGTCTTATAATAAAAAACATATATCAGTGCACATATTTTATTAATATAATTACCTATAAACTTCCTATATAATAAAAGGCTAATGATAGGTGAACCAAATGGTGAAACAACTGGTCGCTATGATGAGCACTGATACCATGGGGAAGATGCTCAACATAGGAGCTGTTCCTGGTGGTCAGTGTGCTCCCATAATGGGAGCACCACTCAGCCAGAAGCTGGGCTCATGGCTGGCAAGCCCAGCGGTGGTGGCAGAAGCCTCTCCCACCTAAGTGGCAGCGCTAAGGATGTCTGACTACTGGCAGAGAGTGGGCTTAAGCTGTCCATCGGATATCCCCCAAGAATTCCTGGACTGCCAGAGGGCGCCGGCCAGGCTGAGGGACTCCCCACCCCCCACCCCCAGTGCTGGAATTTCATGCACCAGGCCTCCAGTATAAATTATAAAAAATAATCTATTAACTTTTAACAGTCACTTTATTGTGTTTAACCCAACAGAATGCTAGGAGTTGTTTAAGTTGCTTGAATTCATCAATTATTGTAGGATTACATTGGTCGTCTCCAAGAAACCATTTGTCCTGATAGTCATGCCCTTTTTAGTCCCATCTTATTGAGTCTGGGCTGTGCCTGTGATTTGCTTTAACCCAGAGAATGCAGTAGAAGTGACACTGTGCTAGTGTCAAGCCTAAATGTTAAGAAGGCCTTCCACTTTTGTGTTCTTGGGAGCACCAAACTGGCATGCAGAAGCCCAGCCACCTTGCTGGAGAGACCACATGGACAGAAGGAGGCTTAGTATTACACAGAGAACTGAACAAATCAGCTGATAATGAGGCCTCAAGCCCCCAGTGTAAGGTCCTGGGCAAGCCATTCCTGCAGGCTCTGTCATCTAAGCCATTCCAGCTGTGGTGCTGGACATGGAAGACAAAGAGCCCTTTTGGATTTTATAGTCTTAGACTTGATGGGGTGGGGAGCCCAGCTGCCCTTGCTGAGCCAAACCTGAATCCCAATGCAAAGAATCATGCAGAAAAATAAAATAATTGTGGAGCCACTAAGCTTGAGGGTGGTTAGTTGTGCAGTCATAAATAATCAAAACAACCACATAAGCACGTTTGAGGGCAGATTACATGTTTTTGAGAATATGCTTGATTCATGCTTGAACATGTTCGTGTCTTAAAAATCCAGTAATTGGAAAATTAGAGGACAAAAATACCTTTTAATGCAAATATGTATCATTGCATGCCGTTGGGTTAATCAAATATCCTCCATAAATTAATCAGATAATGATGAAGTTAAAAAACTATAATTTCTAATTAAAAAGAATTAAGAAGCAAGAAGAGCAGTATCTGAACAACACAACCAACTCAAAACAAGCCTAACGTTGCAATAACAATGTAACCTTCCCCAGGTCATGGGATTCTAACATCTGGCTGAATGAGGAGGCAGAGCATTTAGAGACAGCCTAACTTCACAGATAACCCAATTAGAGCCCCCAGGGTACTTAGTAATGAGCTAATTTGAGTTTATGAATAGCAAATATGAGTAATCCCCAATACCTCATTTTGTAAATTATCATCATATAGTCCTATACAAACATAAAAATAAAAGTCTTGGAATTGTGTGCTACTTGTATTTGAGGACTTTGCCTCCCACTAATGGTCTCAGAGTGAACATAAGAATCCCTGCTCTTGGAGAGTTGTGAAAATCTTAGCTGAACAGAGCTGCCCAAGTGTGTGTGTGTGTGTGTGTGTGTGTGTGTGTGTGTGTGTTTAGGGGTGGGTACCAAGGGGAGGCCTGCAGGCTGCTGAGAGAAGCTGAAATGTGCTTCCTGAAGGGGCTGCCTTTGGCACAAGAGGACATTGTCAATCTGAGGAGTGTTCACAGCACAGGAGCATCACAGCTTGAGTATGGGTCATTCATTCATTTACTTATTCACCCATGCAACAAATCATAGCAGCAACCTCCATTTATAGAGGATGATTCATTTGGTGCTTTGCATACTTTATCTGTAACAGTCAATAAGCCCTGGGAGGAAGGTATTTTTTAAAATACAGTGGTACCTCGAGATATGAGTGCCCTAACATACGAGATTTTTGAGATATGAGCCTCGAAGGAGCGATTTTTGCTTTGAAATATGAGCAACATTTGAGATAGGAGTAATCGCGTGGATCAGCCGGCTACACACGACCCACCAGTTTACTGCGACTCGAGCGTCTCATTGTTTCCCACGCCTCAAGGTTACAGAATGAATTAAACTCGTATCTCGAGGTACCACTGTATATTTTTAAGAGAGAATCCAAGATAGCGACATAGGTAAACACCTACACTACAATCGCACAACAATTTCAAAACTACAACTAAAAGACAGAACAGACATCATCCAGAACCACAGGAAAGCTGACTGAGTGGAAATTCTACAATTAGAAAGAAAGAGAGGGGCTCACAGAGACCCAGAGGAGCTGCAAAAAGCTGAGGTATGGAGCCGCGTGTGTGGAGAGAGCAGGTGCTGGAGTACCTGGCTGGCTTTCTCTGGCAGGAGGGAGACCGAGACTCTCAACAGCATTGAACCCTTTATCCTACGACAGATCCAGCCAAAACTCATATGGGGGGAGTTTGGACTGTAAAAAGGGAGAAGTGCACAGAAATTTAGGGGAGTCGCAAAAGATCAGAAGTCTGGTGACTCGCACGGCACTATATGCAGAGGACCAACTGCTTATTGTGCTGCTGGCTTTTACCAGTGGGCGGGAGACAGACCCTCCCAACTGCGCCACTTCTAACTCTACTAAACCCCAGTTTCTGGCGAAACTCTGGGGACCCAGACTCATATGGTTCCGGAGTGCAGGGGAGCTGGAGGAGCAGCACTCTAGAAGCACTGCGAGAGACCACTTGTGCATGAGCGCTGGCGCACACAGGGATTACCCAGTCACGTGAGACTCAGGGGCCGTTGGAGGGCAGGGCTGACTGGAAGGCAAGGCGGTCCCTTAAGCCCCGAGAATCCACCCATCCCAAGCTCAACAGAGAGGCTTTTGCGGTTTTGCAAGTCTGGTATCATAAGGCTGAATACAACACAGAAGTTCTCCTGGCATAGTGAAAATGCCGAGACAAGGGAAGGGATCACAAACAAAAGAAATGCAGGAAAACAAACAACTGGATATAGAGTTCAAAACCACGCTTATAAGGTTTCTCAAGAATATCCTAGAAAAGTTGGATAAAGTTAGCGAGAGCCAAGAAGAGATGAAAAAGAACCAACTAGGGATGAAAAAGATCCAACTACAGACGGAAAAGGACCAACTAGAAATTAAACATATAGTGACTGAAATAAAAAATATTATACAGAGTCCTAACAGCAGACTAAAGGAAGGCAAGAATCAACTAAAAATTTGAAATATAAAGAATCAGAAAACACTCAACTGGAAAAGCAAGAAGAGAAAAGAATCCAAAAATGTGAAGATAATGTAAGGAGCCTCTGGGACAGCTTCAAGCGTACTAACATCAGAATTGTGGGGATGCCAGAGGAAGAGAGAGAGCAAGATACTGAAAACCTATTTAAAGAAATGATGACTGAAAACTCCCCACATCTGGTAAAAGAAATAGACTTACTAGTCCAGGAAGCACACAGAACCCCATATAAAAGGAATCCAAAGAGGACTACACCAAGACACATCATAATTAAAATACCAAGAGCAAAAGACAAAGAGAGAATCTTAAAAGCAGCAGAGAAAAACAGTTCATTACCTACAAGGGAGCACCCATACGTCTGTCAGCTGATTTCTCAACAGAAACAATGCAGGCCAGACAGGAGTGGCAAGAATTATTCAACGTGATGAATAGCAAGAACCTACAACCAAGATTACTCTACCCAGCAAAGCTATCATTCAGAATTGAAGGGCAGATAAAGAGCTTCACAGATAAGAAAAAGCTAAAGGAGTTCATCAACTCCAAACCAGTATTATATGAAATGCTGAAAGGTACTCTTTTAGAAGAGGAAGAAGAAAAAGGTAAAAGATAAACAATTATGAACAACAAATACGTATCTATCTACAAGTGAATATAAAAATTAAGTGAAGTAAAATTTTGATCAACAGAATAAACTGGTGAATATAATAGAATCAGAAAGGGAGTGGACTGATCATTCTCAGGGGAAAAGGGGTGAGGGGTGTACAGGGAGAGACTGGACAAAAATCATACACCTATGGATGAGGTCAACGGGAGGGAGGTAAGGATAGAGGGAAGGGTGGGAGCCGGGTGGAGGGGAGGTATAGAGGGGAAAAAAAGAGAAACAAATGTAATAATCTGAATAATAAAGATTTAATTAAAAAATAAAATATATTTTTAAAATTATTTAAGAGATGAAGAGACATAGAGAGATACAGACATCAGTGATGAGAGAGAATCACTGATTGGCTGCCTCCTGCACACACTACACTGGGGATTGAGCTCACAACCTGGATATGTGCCTTGACTAGGAATCGAACCATGAACTCCTGCGTCACAGGTTGACACTCAAGTATTGAACCATGCAGACCAGGCAAGGAAGGTATTTTTAATGCCCATTTTACAGCTGAAAAATAAGTAAGGCGGAACTGGTATTTGAGTCTAAGTTTGTTTAATCCCAAAGTAGAGAATTTCCTTTCACCATACAATCTCTGGATGAATAAGTATTGAGTATGTAAAGGACCAAGCCTTGTGCTAGGTGCCGATACCATCAATAAGCCAACTATGGAAAGCTTAAACCCTCATCCTGGAACTGAAAGATAAGTTGGAGGCAGGAGGGGAAACCATGGCATGTTCCTGGAAAGCCAATATTATTTGAGAGGTAAAATCTACATTATATAAAACATAACCACAAAATGGAATAGAATGCAAAATATGCAGGAAGTGTGAGGAAACATGAACGTTGGAACAACAGAAAACTGCTGTTGCACTGGTGCCACTTCTAACTATTCTCAAAACTTGGGAGAATGTTCACTTGGCTTCGCCACTAGGAGCGCTACAGTGGGGATGCTGAAGTGGGGTCATAAATTCCAACAGTACAGTCTGACTCTGGACTCCACAGCTGAGGTACTGATGCTGGGGAGTCCAGAGTCAGACTGATGCTGGGGAGAGGATTGGGACAGATGGCTTCCTTCACAAAATTACTACCAGAGGAGAAAGACTCATCTCCAGTGTCAGGGAGCCTTCTGTCTAAAGTATTGAACAAAACTCAGGCACTGGAATTACAGACACCAGAATTCAAGTTTCTATTGTACCACTTAAAAGTTATGAGACATTAAACAAGTTGTTTTTCATCTCTAAATGGGAATACTAATAGTAATACATGGTTCACATGGCTGTTATGAGAATTATTTGTATAATGCTTAAGAGAGTCACAGCAAATAAAATTTCCTAACAGTGGTTCCTAAAGTGTGATCCTCACACCAGCAGTACTGGCATTGTTGGGAGGATAAGAAAAGCAAATTCTTTAAGTACAGAGTTTTGGGTGCAGACCAGTGTTTTGTAACCACTGATTTACATTAATGTAAGGGGTAGGACTAAGAGGAGGAGCTTGGAATACCTGCTTGTTATCATGCCCAGCTCCTAGAATTCTTATGTTATGGCATACTTTCTTCAGAATTTTCCTTTCTTTGCAAACAGGTTCCTGTGACATTGTGTGCCTAATAAGTGACCTCAAGAAGGCATAGACCAGATAATAAGAGTTTCCTATCATAAAGTGAAGGGACAAAAACAAACAGAAAAACCTGAGAGAATGAGAAAGTGATAGTTCTATTCTCACCACAGCTCATCCCTATGTCAGACACGGAACTTTCCAGGAAGAGACATTGCGAAGCATGGCACAGGGCTCAGACAGGTCTAGAAAAAGACAACCCTGGAATGTACCAGGTATTGTGTTGGCAGAAGTGTGATGTGTGATGTGTGCTTGTGTATGAATGTGTTTTAACAATAACCATACTAAACTACACCAAATAGACTGGTCATGTTTGGAACAGTGTGTGAAACCATGTTTAGGTTTCTAAGTTCCTGTGGACCAGGAGGAACTTGTGGTGAGCTGGCCCATGAGCATTCTCCACTTCATTCTCCCAACCCTCCCTCCTTTGACATCCTCCAATCTCCCATTCTCTATTTTTCTTTCTCTTTCCTTCTTCCACTGCTTGCTGTCCACAACAACATAAACAATAGTCACCATTTTATTGAGAATCTGCTACCTGTTCTTCATTAATATAATCCTCAAAATAACCTTTCAAGGTAGGTATTATTATGCCACCATATTTAGGATTAAACTCTTTGTAGGCAGCTGAGATATCATTCAAACCCACCCATATCTGCCTGAATGCAAAGCCCATACTCCCTCTAGTGTCTCTGCTGGTTTTCAGTCCTAGGAAGGAATGTTCATTTTATGGTTCATTCCAGGATCCCAGGATTTAGTTTGTGGAAGGCTCTGGGCAGTCCTCTTTCTCTTTCTCCACCAACTCAACAGAACTAACAATGTCCTACTGGGCAATCATGCAACAATGATTCAGCACCACGGATAATAGCATCCACAGGCACTTACACCTCATTCTGATCCCAGACAATATATTCCTGGATGGTCCCCTCCACTTCAGAGGTATCTAGGGCCAAGCTTGAAAAAATGCCTCATTAATAATAGCTAATGTAAGACATGCCAGACTGTCCTAAGCAATTTGCATGTATTATGAGGTAGATACAAATATTTTACCCATTTTAAAGATGAGGAAATGGAAGCACAGAGGATTAAGTAACTTGTCCTAGGTTGTGTGGCTATTAACTGATGGATTCAGGATTCAAATCCAGATCATCTGACTCTGGGAATGTGCCTCACCATTATGTCCCGTGATACATGATATCAGGGTCACTGAAATCACATGCTAGTACTTGTCATAAGACAGTCATCAATAAAATTCTATCTAATAAAAGAGAAACATGCAAATTGACCAGACCACTGCTATGCCCACCAGCCAATCAGAGCGAGTATGCAAATTAACCCAAATAAGATGGTAGCAGCCACAGAGCTGGAGTGAGCAGGAGGATTGGGTTGCCTTCAGTGATGGAGGAAGCCAAGCTTCCTACCTGCCCTGGCCTTTGCTGAAGGGTACAAAGGTTCAATTATAGAAGATAAACAAATCCCAGATACCTGCTTCCAGTGGGCTCTGGCCTCTGCTCAAGGAGGTGCTGAAAAAAAAAAAAGAAAAGAAAAAAAGGAGGGGCTGGGACATTGGGTCACCAGGTGTCATGGCCAGCCTGCGAACAGCCATCAGCCCCATACCCAGGCTGGCCATGCCTCCCCAGCAGGGACCCTCATCCCATGGGGGCACGACAGGCCTGCAAATCACAACAGACCCCTCGCCCACGCAGACTCATGCCCTAAGAGAAACCCCACCCTGATCTGGGACACCCTTCAGGGAAAACCAACTGGTCCCCAACTGTGCACCAGACCTCTATCTATACTAATAAAAAGGTAATATGCTAATTAGACTGGGAGACCTTTCAGGAGACTTTCTGGAAGTTCTTCTGGACAAAGCCATGGTGGTGGGGCCAAGGTAGAGGTGATTAGAGGCCAAGAGGGGAGACCAGTTGTGGGTGATCAGGCCAGGATGGGATAGCAGTTGTGGGTGATCAGGCTGGTGGGGGGTGGGGCCATTGGGGGTAAACAGGACATCAATGAGGGTTAGTTGGAGGTGATTAGGACAGTGCAGGAGGGCAGTTTGGAGTGAGCAGGCCAGCAGAGGGGCAGTTGGTGTTGAGTAGGCTGGCAGGGGAGGCAGTTGGAGGTGAGAACACTGGCACAGGGGATCAATTGGGGGCAAACAAGCCAGCATGTAGAGTGGTTAGGGGCAATCAGGCAGGCAGGCAGGTTAGCGGTTAGAAGCCAGCAGTCCCAGATTGGGAGAGGGTTGTCCAACTGCCGTTTAGGCCCGATCCTTGTAAACTGGCAGTAGAACACCTTCAAGGAGTCCCCGATTGGATAGAGTGTAGGCCAGGCTGAGGGACACCCCCACCCTCTAGGCAGCTGAGCTATCATTCAAACACCTATCTGCCTCAATGCAAAGCCCATACTCTCTCTAGGTCAGTGGTTCTCAACCTTTCTAATGCCGCTTACCCTTTAATACAGTTCCTCATGTTGTTGTGACCTCCAACCATAAAGTTATTTTTGTTGCTACTTCATAACTATAATTTTGCTACTGTTACTGAATTGTGATGTAAATATCTGTGTTTTCTGATGGTCTTAGGCTCTACAGCAGCAGTTCTTAACCTGTGGGTCACAACCCACAGGTTAAGAACCACTAGCAGGGACACTTAAGACCATCAGAAAACACAGATATTTACATTATGATTCATAACAGTAGCAAAATTACAGTTATGAAGTAGCAACAAAAATAACTTTATGGTTGGAGGTCACAACAACATGAGGAACTGTATTAAAGGGTAAGCGGCATTAGAAAGGTTGAGAACCACTGCTCTAGTGTCTGGTGAGGGCCGGGGTCAGCCCCTGTGCAAGAATTTCGTGCACAGGGCCACTAGTATAAATATATTTATCGTAATTAAAAAAGAATGTGATTTGAATAAAGCATGAAATCTAAACTATTTCATATGGGGCTTATCAATTCAGGTTCAGAAACACCACAACTTGATGCAGTTCTGGAAACTGGTAAGAAAGGTAAGTTCATTTCACAGGCAAATAGAAATGATATAGCCTGGAGCCCATGAATCTAATTTTGGTAGGTATTAATAGTTAGTAGGTAAGTGACTTTGAACAAGTCACTTTCACTCTCTAGACTTTAAGTTTCTTATTCAATAATTGCAGAGAGTGGAGTAAATAATATTTAAGGCGTCCTCTAATAACAATCACATTTCCTTCCAGAAATATTAGACATCAACTCTTTGCTCTTGCCACATATGATCTGGTGCCATCATTTTAGGCTGGGAAATGCCATTTTTATATTAATTTAAATAGTACATTATTGGATAGAAACAATAGTAAGATATTATGGCTACCTTATTGAATTGTTAACAAATTAGATAATATCCTTATTGATTAGAAAGCACAGAAATAGAAATGCTCCAACATTCATCAATGTGAAAGTAAATTAGCCAAAACAACACTACATATCAATAGCCTTAAAATGTACATTTCCAATTTTAATTCTATGTTTATCTTAAGAAAGTAACTATGGGCAATAACAGCAATATCTCTCTGACTATTATTACTACTTCTACAAGATTTCAACTCCAAGGATATTTATACCAGCATTATTAACAATAGCAACAAAACAAAACAAAACAACAAACAAACAAACAAACAAACAAGAAAATCCAAAGCAAATTAAATGTCTCACAATATGAGATTGTTAAATCCATTTTGGTATGTGTATCTAATTAAATACTCTGAAGTCATGGAAACTTGGTAAAAAAAAAAGTATTTGAATCTATGGGAGAAATGTCTTATACAGACTAAAAATCAACAATCAAAAGTTAGTTAAAATGTTAAACTATAAGTATTTGTAGTAGATGTTGAATTGTGCCAATCAGATCCTTCTAGAAAGAAGAATTATTCCCCTAGTTGCTGGGGAGTGTTGCTGGCAGACGGCTCTCTGTTGTCAACCCTTTTCAGGAATTGCCTTAGCTGTAAAGAGCATGCCCAAGGTCATGTCCCCTTTCTGGATTCAATTACTGAATTATATAGAAAAGAGGAGTATAAAGGCCTGGTGCCCTCACCCTAACTGGGAACAACTCAGCAGGACCACACCAGCCCAACTTCTCCTTTTGCCAAACCCTGCTTTGTCCCTTCCCTTCACAAGTGGTGATCCTAAGAGTACTCCTTTTAAAACTAATAACAGTCCTGTACTGCAACTGCCATCTCAGAATCTGCTGACAAGCAAATCTGACCTGCGACAATATGAAAAATTTTAAATCCCCACATATTCTTCATTAACTTCTTGTTTAAAAAGAAAATGAAAATATGAAAGCATTGTATATCATTCTAGTAAGTGTGCAATTTGATTATAGCAATGCTTAGAGGACACTTTGAGTCTTAAACAAATTTATCAGAAAACAAGGTAAATGAAAAAAAATTAGTTAAGCCTCCATCTCAAGAAGTGAGAAAAAAGAAGAAAATAAACCTAAATAAAGCTGAGGAAGGCAGTACTAAAGACAAAGGCAGAAAGTAATGACATAGTACCCCAAACAAAACAACTGAAGAGTTTGTGAATAAAACCAAAAGCTCTTCTTACTGTTGTTAAAAATAATAAAATAGACAACTCTGAGGTTGGAGAGACAGAGAGGTAGACATAGAGATATAGACAGAGATAGAGATAGATGAAGAAGGAAAAGGAGGGAGAAGAGGAGGAAAAGGAGGAGGAAGAGCAAAAGAAGAATATGAGTAGGAAGAAGAGGAGGGCTAGAACCATAAATATCAGTGAAGAAGAAGCATCACATGATCGCACTCATTGGGGGATAATAAAGAACATTATAAACTGATGAACAAAAGGATAGATACAGAGATAGTAAAGCTTCAAACAGACTGTGAAATTACAGCAGGAAGATTAAAGTTAGGTGAGGTAGATAAGAGATCAATCAAAGGACTTGTAGGCAAGCATATAAGCATAACCAATGAACATAGACACTGGGGGGTTGGGGTATGCCTGGGAGGGAGGGGGGGCAATGGGGAGATATGAAAAAAAATTAATAAAAAAAAGAAAACTAAAAAAAAAAGAAAGAAAAAGGGGCATAACTATAAATAAAAGCAAGAGATTTTATTAAATTATGAGAGAATAATTAGAAAGTCTAAATGAAATGGAACTTTTTTGGGAAACCATAAATTATCAAAAGTGATTCAACAGCTCAGTAATTTCACTTCTGGATATTTATCCAAAAAATATGAAACCACTTTTTAATTCCAAAAGATAAATGAACCCGTATATGAATTGCAGCATTAATAGTAATATCCAAGTGTCTATCAATAGATGAATGGATAAAGAAGATGTGGTATATATACACAGTGAAATATTACTTGACAATAAAAAAGAATGTAATCTTGCCATTTGCAATAACATGGATGGATTTAGAGGGTATTACCTTAAGTTAAATCAGTCATACAGAGAAAGATAAATACTATTATTAACTTACATATGGAATCTTAAAGAAAAACAACAGACTCTTATATACAGAGAATAAACTGATAATTACCAGTTTATTTAAACTGAAAAGGCCTGCAGGAGATAATTGGATTAAAAAGTGAAGAAGAAGAAGAAATACAAAGTTCCAGTTATAAAATAAATAGATCACGCATATGTAATATATAGTATAGGGAATTAGCCAAAGAAAATGATATTATAATAACTTCGTGTGGTAACATATGGTACTACCTTATTATAATCACATTGAAAGGTATTTAAATGTTGAATCACTGTTCTACCTGAAACTAACATAAAATTGTCTGTCATTACACTTTTATTTTTTAAAAAGTGATTCAAAAAGTAGAAAAACCTGGCTAGTCCAATAATAACAGATGAAATTGAATCAATATTCAAAAATCTCCTAGCCCGACCTTCCTGGTTCAGACAGTATTATGGGCAACTTATAAGAATCATTAAGGAACAGATGATTCTTCTCTTATATAAGTTGTTCCAGAGTACAGAAAGAGATGTTAAGTTACAATTTATTTTATAAGGTCAGTATAACCCGGTTACAAAAGCTGAATAAGGAGAGCACAGATAAAAACAAATTACAGACTAATCTCCTTACTAAATTAAGCAACCCCGCTCCATAAAACAGCCAAATCCAGTAAAGTATTAAAAGAACAGTACATAGAGTTTATTCCAGGAAAGCAAGGATAGATCAATATTACAAAACCTATCAGTATAATATACTTTTTAACAGAATACAAGAGAAATTTGAATGACAATCTCAATATAGTCAGAAAAAATTTTTATAAAATTTCTCATAAAAATATCATAGAAAAGCAAACACATCTCTTAGCACATTAGCAGGTAAATGGAACATCCTTTACTTCATAAAAGCTATGTACTTAAACCTCACAGCAAACTTCATACTTAAGTGGCAAAATATTACTCGGGATGTAATGTACAACCTGATGACTATAGTTAACACTGCTGTATGAGCTATAGGAAAGTTGTTAAGAAAATACATCCTAAGAGTTCTCATCACAAGAAAATAACAATTTTTTTTCTTTTTTTGTATCTATGTAAGATGATGGATGCTAACTAAACTTACTGTGGTAATCATTTCACCATCTATGCAAGTAAAATCATTATGCTATACACAAGCTTATACTGTGCTGTATGTCAATTATATCTTTGGAAAAAATAAAACTAAGAAAAATATATAAAAAGACAATAAGACATTCTGGGAAATAATCAATGTATACTTATTTAGATAAATGGCAAAATATTAGAAGCATTACTATTAAAATCCAGGACAAAATAAAATTTGCTTTCAGATATCTATTATTTAACAACCTACTAGAAGTCATAGACAATTAAATTAAATGAGGAGAAGAAATAAGAAGTATACATATGGTGGCCACAAGATGGCCAGCAGGGGAGGGCAGTGTGGGAAATCAGGCCAGCAGGGAAGGGCAGTTGGGAGGGAACAGGCCTGCAGGGAGGGCAGTTGTGGGGGGACCAGGCCTGCAAGGTGGGCAATTGGGGGGGGCAGCCTACAGGAGAGGACAGTTGCGGGAGGAGGGGACCCAGGCATGCAGGGGAAGACATTTGGGGGTGACCAAGCCTGCAGGCGGAAGGCAGTTAGGGGCAACCAGGCCTGCAGGGGAGGGCAGTTGTGGACTACCAAGCCAGCAAGGGAGGGCAGTTGGAAAGGACCAGGCTGGCAGGGGAGGGGAGTTGGGAGGAACCAGGCCAGCGGGGGAGGGCAGTTGGAGGGACCAGACCTTCAGGGGATGGCAGTTGGGGGTGACAAGGCTGTCAGGGGTGGACAGTTAGGGGTGACCAGCCTGGTAGGGGAGGGCAGTTAGGGACAATCAGGCTGGCAGGGGAGCAGTAGGCATCAATCAGGCAGGCAGGCAAGTGGCTAGGAGCCAACAGTCCTGGATTGTGAGAGTGATGTCTGACTGCCCATTTAGTCCTGATCCACCAGGCCTAACCCAGTGGGATCAGTTCTAAATGGGCAGTCGGACATCCCTCAAGGGTCCCAGATTGGACAGGGTGCAGGCTGGGTTGAGAGACATCCCCCTCCCCCACAATGCATAAATTTCATTCACTGGACTCTAGTTAGAATAGAAAAGATGAACTGTCACAATTTTTAAATGGTATGATAGTACACCTAGAGAAACCAGGAGAATACAATAACAAATTATGATGGAATTTTAGCAAAGTGACTGTATGAAATCAGTATTAAAGATGAAATGCTTCTCTGGCAGGGTGGCTCAGTTGGTTGGAGCATTGTCCTATACATCAAAAGGTTGTGGGTTCGATTCCCAGTCAGGACACATACCTAGGTTGTGGGTTCGATCCCGAGTAGATCCATGTTTCTCTCTCTCCCTCCCCCTTCCACTGTTTAGTCCCAGTGAGGACTAAAATAAGATCACAAAATGTTTTTCTATAAGCAATAACCAAATATAAAATATAGCATAATAGAAAAATCTCTCTCTCTTTTTTTTCCTGAAAAGTGAAATGTACTCTGGAATAAGCCTAACAAGAAATGTGTTAAGACCTTTATGGGAAAGCCTATAAATGTTTACTGAAGGACTTAAAGGAAAACTTGACTAAATGGATAAATATCTTATTCATGGAAAGGCTTGGTTTATTTTAGTTCTGGTACTTACTAGCTCTGTGACTCTGGAATAAATAAAAAAATCTTAATCTAGCTGAGACCTAGAGCTTCATTTGTAAAATTAGGATAACAGAATCTTCCTTCTGCAGTTATTATAATTATTGGAACTTATAGAAGGAATTGGTATTTTTTAAAAACTTAGAATTATATGTAATAATTAAATGGGGCAAATATATGTATGCTATTGCAAAAAAGAGAGAGAGAAAGATGGAAGGATATACACAACATAATAGGTACCTCTAAGGTAATTAGATATTAGAAATTGAGATTCTATTACCTGTAATGTTTTAATTCTTTTAACGATGCATTCTTTATATAATTTTAAAAATATAAAGGTCATTTTATATTTTCATCATCTTATTCTGCTTCTCTCTATTTTCTCTAGCACAACTCAAGTCAGTCTTCTCAAAGTTTACCTACATTAGTTAGAGCCTTATAGCACATTGACTTGAAAGTAGATAGATAGTCAAGCAATTATTGTATGGAGAACAAATCTATGTGTATTACATATATACATGTAGTGTGTAGTGGATTACATAATGAACAATGTGCATTACATGTCTTTTTGTACTTTTTGAGTATTATATGTATATATGTGAATTTCAGCATTTGAAACTGTGTAAATATGTAGTTAAATAAAGGAATTATCTACACCTGAAGTTTTTCTATATTAGAATTATTATTTTGTACACCATAGTGAGCATTTTCTATCTTCTACTTGTCCCATCTTTTCCTGTAAAGTTTGGTTAAAATAATAATGTTCAAAAGGCTTGTACATTTACCCACTACTTGCTATGTGTAAAATACTCTACTAGGAGGTAGAGAGGATGAATTAGGACTGATTTCAGCCCTCAGTGAACTGACAGTTCACTGGAGATACCACAGAGCTTCCATAACAGCTATAGTACTGAGCTGTGTGAGCTAAGGCTCAAAGGCAGGAGAACTCAGGGCACAATGATGCTCATGTGGTTGATTGAGAGGAAAAGACAGAGAAGAGAAAAGACTCTTGTTTGTGAAGTATACCTGACATGCTTGCACTGGAGGGAGAAACTGTGGAAATCAAAACTTCAAGACTCCTATGTTGGGTCTAATTTAAAATAGTTTCTTAAATGCTATGATATTATTTCTTATATTTTCAATTTTAATAAAAATTATAGCTAATGAATTCCTCAGGTCAAACTAACTAGAAATGTGCCATTTCATTTCCCTATAATTTCCCAAACTCATGAACCCTGTTGGGTAGAGAGTGGTTGAGATGTTTAGAAGTCTACACACAGGCACTGATGAGGTAAAAAGAGGTTTTCTTCTATTATTGCTTTATACCGCTGGTTTCTGATGAGGAGAGCAAATTGCCAACACTATTCTACATCTGGAAATCTACACCTGTCCAAAATCAGAAGAGGATAGACCTAGAGTTCAACACACTGGGTCTACATCTCATCCATACTATTTCCTAGATTTGTGGTCTTAAGCACAGTATTTATTCTTACTTCATCTGTCTGAGCATAAGTTTCCTCAGGTGGGAACTTGGAACAGTGATATCATGTTAAAGAGAAAGTTAGACATAATGAATATAGATTTCCTAGCATGGTGTCTTTCTTTTTTTATCAAATACAGATAAATGTATCAAGATGCCCTGATATCTTTAGTGCTTCCTAGTGGAGAAAGGAACTTAAGATGAGAGACAGTATGAAGCTAGGGATGAAAATCTTGGAGCTCATTTTAGGGAAGAGGATGGGAGGGAAGAATGGTGCCTTTCAGAACCAGCTGTAAAAGATTAAATGGGGTGAATTTTCACTTTCATCCCTAAGAAGCAATTAATGAATAAAGCAGAAAACTATGACATGGGAACTTTGTGGCAGCTTCTGCTTGCAGGTGTTAGGAGTGGCTGGATGCGAAAGCTAGATTAGGAGGATTTGGCAAATGAGCAGTCAGTCATGTGGCTGAATGTGTTTAATAAATTATAGTTCAACTGGAGAGATTGACCTCCCTGAGTGCATCACTTTGAACTAGACAAACACAGACAATGGAAATAAGTCCTCACTAAAGAAGAAAAAAATCATTTTATTTGATTGACTGACATTGTTTTGATCAAATCATGAAATTACATGCTGAGTTTAGATAGGTCAGAAAGACATCCTGTTGTTGATAGAGTTACATGTATTTATACAGTTTTCCAATCATTCACTAGGTGCAACTTTTAACTACATAAATAGATGTACTCTCAAACTTATCTTTCTCCCACCTCCATTCACCTCCGAAGTAAAATAACATTGATTTTCCTCATATTTTCAAAGGAAAGGTCATTCTTCAGATTTAGTATGCTTGACAATTGATATTATTTACCTCTACTTCTTTCTTCCTCCAAAATTTGAATACCAAATCAGAGACCAACCTATCAAGTTTTGTTTTATATTATCTGTGAGCTCCGTCCATTTCTCTTAATTCAATTCCTTGTGACAGCACCTCCAATTTCTGGGTAACAGCCCCCTAACTGGCCTCAGCATTTGCCTCTAATCTTCACAACTTCCTCACTCCATTTCATTCTGCTCTGCGTATGAGCACTCTACTGTACAAAAGCTTCTAGCTTCAATTATTCTCTTTCTTAGGAACCAATAATTGCTTCTTTTGACTATCAGTTTGTGTCTAATTTCTTTTCCAGGCACTCAAGGTCCTTTATCATCTAATCTAACCCAATCTCTGGCAAGACAGTGAAAAATCTGGGACTAGGGATGATAGTTGTCATGCATTCTTTCTGTTGACAGTTGGGATTCTGGGATAAAAAGGAAGCAAACAATGTCAATACTAGATGTAGCTTTCTGGGTCATGATTTATCAGATGCTGAAAATAACTTATCATTACTTTCATGTGTAGTAATGAAAGGTTTATAACTCATAACCTGTGGGGGGGACATTTATTTGCCTGGAGGCTGATGGAGAAGAGGTCAAAGAGCTGGAATAATACCATGAATCTATCCAAAGTGATAAAAAGACAAACATAAGAGGGGAGGTGCCTAGTGACACATACAAATACACATATGTATACTGCATAGGATTACAAAGAATACTATAAGTTGTATTTATGAGCTATGTCTATATGGAAACATGGCTTTGGACCAAAACTTGGCTTATGATGGGACTTTATGATCCTAAGGGCAGAGCACCTAATGAGTGAGCAGTAAAGGGCAAAGAACATATGTAATAGCATCATAAGCATTCTCCATAGGCCACTTGGCCACAAGGAGAAGATGCAGGGAGCATTCCCAGCCACTACTATTCTGGCACAAGGGAAGTTGAAGCAGTGAAAGGGAACTTGTCCTAGCTAAACGTTTGCAGAAAGTCACACTGAGCTAAAAATAGAGCATCATACAAATGTTTTTATTTCACTTTTGTCATAAAGTCATGAAGCTTAATTGGATTAACTCCTGTGGGCCTCATTCTGACCAACAGAAAGACCCTGCCTGCTAAAGCATGCAGAGACTTTTTTTTGTTGTTTTTGGAGAAAGAAGCCATTCTAACTCAGAGGTCAGGGTTGTCCAGAAGAAGAAGCCTGGCTGCAATAAATAGCCAGAAACTATAGATTATGACTAAGACAAGACCCAAAAAGAATGGTCCTTAAAAAAAAGTGCCTGCATGTCCATGGGTTCATATCTGAAAAAAAAACCAACATTTAGAAATAAGGTATATATAGGAAGAGAGTACAAATGTATATGAATTACATCATAAAAAAATAGCTAGAAATGATCTGAAAATAGTAAAAGACAGAAACAAATAAAAGCTATTGGTAAAAAAAAAGCCCGGGACCAGATGGCTACACAGAAGAGTTTTACCAAACATTCAAGGAAGAATTAAAACCTATCCTCCTCAGACTATTCAAAAAACATTCAAGAAGAAGGAACACTTCTAAACACCTTCTATGAAGCCAGCATCACCCTAATACCAAAACCAGATAAAGACAACACAATGAAAGAGAATTACAGACCAATATCTCTCATGAACATAGATAACAAAATCCTCAACAAAATTCTAGCAAATCGGATCCAGCATTACATCAGAAAGATCATACACCATGACCAAGCAGGGTTCATCCCAGGAATGTAGGGATGGTACAATATCCACAAATCAATAAATGTGATACATCACATAAACAAATTGAAAGATAAAAATCACATAGTCATATCAATTGATGCAGAAAAAGCATTTGCCCAAATCCAACACCCTTTCTTGATAAAAACTCTCAGCAAAGTGGGAATAGAAGGAGCATACCTCAACATCATAAAAGCCATATATGATAAACCCACAGCTAACATCATACTCAGTGGGCAAAAACTAAAACCATTTCCCCTAAGAACAGGAACAAGACAGGGATGCCCACTCTCACCTCTCCTGTTCGACATAGTATTGGAAGTATTAGCCATTGCAATTAGACAAGAAGAAGAAATAAAAGGCATCCAAATTGGAAAAGAAGAAGTAAAGCTGTCCTTATTTGCAGATGACATGATACTGTACATAAATAACCCGAAGGATTCCATCCCAAAATTAATTGACTTAATAAATGAATTTGGCAATGTAGCAGGATACAAAGTTAATGCCAAGAAATCTGTGGCATTTCTGTACAGTAATAGTGAAATTACAGAAAGAGAGACTCAAAAAGCAATCCCATTTACCATCGCACCAAAAAAATTAAGATATCTAGGAATAAACCTAACTAAAGAGGTAAAAGACCTATATGCAGAAAACTACAGGACACTGAAAAAAGAGATAGAGGAAGATGTTAACAGATGGAAGAGCATACCATGCTCATGGATTGGGAGAATCAACATCATTAAAATGTCCATACGACCCAAAGCAATCTACAGATTCAACGCATTACCCATTAAAATACCAACAACATATTTCACACACCTAGAAAGAATTCTTCATAGGTTCATCTGGAACAAAAGAAGACCATGAATAGCTACAGCAATTCTGAGAAAGAAGACTAAAGTAGGTGGGATCTCAATACCAGATTTCAAGCTATACTACAAAGCAACTGTTCTCAAAACAGCCTGGTACTGGCACAAGAACAGACATATAGACCAATGAAATAGAATAGAGAACCCAGATATCCACCCAAACCACTATGCTCAACTAATATTTGACAAAGGAGGCATGAACATTCAATGGAGCCAAGAAAGCCTCTTCAATAAATGGTGTTGGGAAAATTGGACAGATACATGCAAAAAAATGAAACTGGACCACCAACTTACACCCAATACAAAAATAAACTCAAAATGGATACAGGACTTAAACATTAGAAGGGAAACCATAAAAATACTAGAGGAATCCACAGGCAGCACAATCTCTTCACAGATACTGCTCCAAAGGCAATGGAAGCTAAAGAAAAAATAAACAAATGGGACTACATCAAAATAAAAAGTTTTGTACAGCAAAAGAAACCATCAACAAAACAACAAGAAAGACCACTGTATGGGAGAACATATTTGCAAATGTTATCACTGATAAAGGTTTAATCTCCAAAATCTACAGCCAATTTATACAACTTAATAAAAGGAAGATAAACGATCCGATAAAAAAATGGGCAACGGACCTAAATAGAACCTTTTTGAAAGACGTCAGAAGGAAGGCCAAGAGACACATGAAAACATGTTCAAAGTCACTAATCATCCGAGAGATGCAAATCAAAATGACAATGCGATACCATCTTACACCTGTCAGAATGGCAATCATCAACAAATCAACAAACGACAAGTGTTGGAGAGGATGCGGCGAAAAAGGAGGCCTTGTGCACTGTTGGTGGGAATGCAGACTGGTGCAGCCACTGTGGAGACAGTATGGAGTTTCCTCAAAAAACTAAAAATGGATCTCCCATTTGACCCTGTAATCCCACTCTTAGGAATTTATCCTAAGAAATTACAAACACCAATCAGAAAGGATTTATGCACCCCTATGTTCATAGCAGCACAATTTACAATAGCTACAATTTGGAAACAGCCTAGGTGCCCGTCAGCAGATGAGTGGATCAGAAAACTGTGGTACATCTACACAATGGAATACTATGCTGCCATTAAAAAGAAGGAATTCTTACTATTTGCAGCAATCTGGTTGGAATTGGAGAACCTTATGCTTAGTGAAATAAGCCAGTCAATGAAGAAGAAGCATCACATGATCTCACTCATTTGTGGATAATAAAGAACATTATAAACTGATGAACAAAAGGATAGATACAGAGACAGTAAAGCTTCAAATAGACTGTGAAATTACAGCAGGAAGATTAAAGTTAGGTGAGGTAGATAAGAGATCAATCAAAGGACTTGTATGCATGCATATAAGCATAACCAATGAACATAGACACTGGGGGGTTGGGGTATGCCTTGGAGGGAGGGAGGCAATGGGGGGATATGTATAAAAAAATTAATAAAATTTTTTTAAAAAAGCTATTGGTAAGAAGAAAAAAGATTAGGGGTAGTTTGGGAAGTAGACTGGTTCATTTCAGAGCAAGAAGAGCAAAGAACAGCTTAGCCTACTGCCTGGGAACAAGGTTGACCAGGAGAACTTCTAGGGAAGGCTATTTAGCAGTTTCCTTGATCTTTGAAAAATTTTGGAGAAAACAGCAAAAAGCCAATAGATTAGCAGCAAGCAAATTTAATCTTATCTTTATGATAAAAAAGGAAGATTATAGATTCTACAAAGTGTAAACAGTGTGAACATAATACTAATCTTAGCCAAGAATCTCTATCATATTTTAAATAACTCTAAAGTAAAAATGAGATATAATTTTACTAACCATAACCACAATTAACATTTTGCTGTGAATCCTTTATGGATTCTATCATGTACAGATGCATGCACTGAATTTTTTAAACTTTTTTTTTTTAATTTTTCACCTAACAATATAGGGTGACCATTATTTGGTGTTATGAAATACTCATCTACATAAAATATTGTTTTTCATGACCACAGATATATTATTATATAAATGGACTATAATTTATTACTTGTCCCCATGTTGCTATTTATTTTTGTTATTCATTTCTAATGGTTAAGACTATTACCTTGACTATTTCTGCTTTAAAGGTACTTGTATTTGTAACCTAATACAGAATTAATTTTTGTAAATGTTCAATAATCCCTGGAAAAGAAATTTTATTCCTTGCATGTTAGGCATTATGCAACATATATTTTCTAAAATTGTATTTCACAATTCCTTTATTTATATTATTTCTTGTTTGATTACTTGATATATGAAAGCCCTAGAGTGGCATTTTGAAATCTTTCACTATTATTGTGTTTTGTATGCAACATGACCTTTTCATCTATCAACATTTATTGATGCATATATTTCCATGACGGTAAATCTTCACTGTAAGCTGAATTCTTCATTATAAAACAACCCTCTTGTCCTATTTAATGATATTTGTCTTGAATTTTTCTTTTAATTTTGCACATCATTTTATTTTAGGAATGACTATGGTAAACAACATATGATTGGATTTTAGTTTTGGACCTAATATGCAGACCTTTATTAAAAGTAGGTTATTTTATTTGTTTTTGTTAATTGTTATAACGGAGGTATTTGATCTCATCATTTTATACTGCCTCTAATTTTTTTAATGCTATGTCATTTATTTTCTGTCTTTTGCCATATAGAGTATGTTTTCTTATTAGATAGATTCATGAAAAAGGGTATTATATAATTATTATTTTCTAAATTTAAATATCAAAAATGAGATGACGCTTTCATAGTTGAACCAAGGCACTCAGAGCATTTTCTTTTCAGTGTCCCATCCTTTCCTGTGGACTCCGGAAAAACATGTTTGTTGTTTCATAATTTTTGTAACAATGCATATCTTCTCTTTGAATTTCACTTTTGCATACTATTTTAAAACTGGATATACAATAATTAGCTAGACATCTCTCTTTTTTTAAATTGGCTTTAGTACTAATTAACTATCCTTTATGACATCGCTTCCTCTACATACTTAATTTGATTTTCTATATATTAAACTCTGCTCATTAGTTCTACCTAATAGAGTTTAATTCTGTTACTGTGTTCTAGTTTCCTTGCAGTCCTTCCATATCTCATTCATATCGCTGCATACCATATTTCGTTTTAATCTCAGCCCATTCTGGTTCTCCTCTGCTTTGTAGAGGCCCTGGCTCTTTGCCCTCTTAAGAGGATTCCAGTCTCCTAAAATGTCCTTTGAGATCTGACTGGAGGAGTTCATTTATTTTTATTCTGTATGCTATTCTTTCTCCCTTATCTTGCATTTTCCTCAGTGTCTGTTTTACTATTTACTCATTATTTTTTTAAAAAATTATATTTTATTGATTTTTCACAGAGAGGAAGGGAGAGGGATAGAAAGCCAGAAACATCGATGAGAGAGACATTGATCAGCCGCCTCCTGCACACCCCTACTAGGGATGTGCCCGCAACCAATGTACATGCCCTTGCCCAGAATCGAACCTGGGACCCTTCAGTCCACAGGCCAATGGTCTATCCACTGAGCCAAACCCGCTTCGGTTATTTACTCATTCTTGAAGAAGGAAGTATTCTATAGACTTGATGCTTATCAAATAGCAGGTCTTGAGTTTTGTTCTCCCTGAATGTTGAAATAAGAGTTTCAGGTGGATGTGCATCCAGGCTACATCAAGTTTCTAGAATAAATTACCCTAGAGTAACTCTACTTCAATTCTATTTTTTCTAACTGCTGGGAAATTTTCTACTTTTTGGAATGTATTACAATTTTCTTTGAATGTGATAAAAATTTCTCAATATTTAATAAGCAATTTAAAAAATTTAAATTCTTTATTGTTTAAAGTATTATACATGTCTCCTTTCCCCCCATTGACCTCTCCCCAGCCCCCAGCACATCATAAGCATTTTGATAAGCATATATTAATTCATGCTTGACTGTGAAATCAAGTATATACTAAGTATGCAATGCATCAGGTTCCTTATATCCTTAAAATTCTTGTTATACTCACTTGTGTGTTCACTCAATATGATGAAGATAGATAAAAATATATTGTTTCCCTTCATGTTTGTTAATTTTCTTTCCTATATTTTGAAATTCATGTTAATGAGAAGAACAATATTTAAGAATATATGTCTTCTAATGGATTTTATAGTCACTTTTAAAGCATCACTTAAAGTTTCCTGCATTAAATTCTACTTTTCAAGTATTAATATTGGTCTCCCATCTTACTTTGTTTTGCATTTTCCTACTATATCTATGCCCTTTCCTTCCCCCCTATTTTGTTTCTTTCTACCCTGTTTTGTTTAAAACAGCACATATTTAAAGTTAGTTTTTACTGAATATGTCTCTTTGTCTTTTAATAGAAACTATTTAACTATTCACACTTAATGTGATATCTTTGCCCTCATTTTTAGCATCTTATTTTATACTTTCCTTTTTTATGTTCCCTTGCTGTTTTGTTTATTAGTATTTAATATTGGTTATAACATTATATTTCTTTTTTTATGTTTCCTTAGTATTTTCTTTATTAGATTTTAATCTTGGCTATAACAAAAATTATTCTTAATTTTGAACTTAAATGTAACATTTCTAGTTTTGTGTTCATTTGTTCTCTTCCTCATTTAAAAATATATTTAAACACATTTATTTATATCAACTATGAAATAATATTCAATGTCTCCCAGAGTACAAGATGAGAGATGTAGCACTTGAGTTCTTTTCTGGAATAATTTGAGATTTTAGCCTGAAATTATTATCATTAAATTTTTCATTAAGAATGATTTTTTATAGTTGCATTGTTCCATAACCATAATAATGACATTTAAACAGTATATATTTGACAGGTTTAATTATTCACCTCATATCTTTTATACCACATCTGCTACATTCTCAAGTTTTAATGTTCATTAATTTCCTTTTTCATCAGAATATATTGAGTAAATGCTTCTTGTCAGTAAAGGATTTCAGTGATCAATTTTCTGGGCATTTTTCTTGCCTAAGAATATCTTTCCTTTTTCCTCACATTGTACTGTGTACAGAATTCTGGATCACAAACTTATTGCCTCAACATTCTATAGCCATATATTTAATACTTACTATTGTATAAAGTCTGCCACTATGCTTTTTAAAAAATAAAATATTGTTTTTCTCATTACATACCAATAGATTTTTTTATTCTTATAAATTAATAACTTTTATCAGAATACACCTTTTATTGTTCCTGGTACACAATGAATTATTTTGAATTGAAATCAGAATGATATTTTTATGTTTTTTATTATAATTCATCTTTCCCTGAAAATTTGTTTTCTGTGTTTTTTTAATACTTAATTTGTTGAATTGTAGCTTCCATTTTCTCTCTCATTATTTCATTTCTTTATGTGTCTATCAGTACTGTAATAATTTACATTCATGTATAGTTTTCTGCATTGTTCTAATTAATGTTCATGCTCCCATTACATGATTTTAATTCAACACCATATTTTTTCACTTTAAAGCAGGCAATATTTCCTAATCTCAGACTTCTCCATTTTGAAAGTTTCCATTATGTGTTCTTAAATCTCTGTAATATAATTTGGAGATTTATTTTTAAGTTTTTCCTTTTTTATAGTGTCTATTTTATAGGGAGAATTACTTTTACATTCTTAGATGTATCTTTCTTTAGAATTGCTAAAGACTGTTTTCATAAACTTCCACCATAGGCTTACTGAGAGTGAGTCTCGTGGCCCAGTGTGTATGCTGGTCAAGGCATGTCTGAAAAGGCACTAATGTGATTGAGAAGTGTTTCCCATCACCTACACACACACACACACACACACACACACACACACACACACACATATGTATTTACTTGAATGTGAAGTCATTGCATCAAGTTCCTTATATCCTTAAAATTCTTGATATACTCATTTATTTATTCACTTAATATGTTGAAGATTGATAAAAATACGTTATTTCTCTTCATGATTGTGTTTTGTTAATTTTCTTATACATTTTGAAATTTGTTTTAATTTTATATTATAAATTTATCATTTTAAAGTCTATTTTAATGGCATTAAGTACATTTATGTTGTTATGCAACCAACACCACTCCATCCGTCCAAGAAACTTTTTCATCTTGAAAAACTAAAACTCTACTAATGATAACAACTCATTCTCCCCTCCCACCAGTCCTTGACAACTACCATTCTATTTGCTGTCTCTATGAATTTGACTATTTTAAAAACCCCACATGAGTGGAATCATATAGGATTTGCCTTTCTGTGACTGGCTTATTTCACTTAGCTAACATCTTCAAGGTTCATCCATGTAGTAACATGTGTCAGAATTTCATTGCTTTTTAAGGCTGAATATTATTCTATTATGTACATAAACCACATTTTGTTTATCCATTTATTCATTGTTGGACACTTAGATTTCTTCCACTTTTTTGCTATTGTGAATAATGCTGCTACAAACGTGGATGTGTTCATATTTCTTCATGTCCTTATTTTCAATTCTTTTGGGTATATATCCAGATATAGAATTGCTGGATCATATGGTAGTTCTATTTTTAATTTTAATTTTTTGATGAATCGCCATACTATTTCTAGAGTAGTTGCACTATTCACAATCTTACCAACATGCTCAATATCTCCGCATGCTCATCAATATTTTTTAATCATAGCTATCTTAATGGCTGTGAAGTAGTATATCATCGTGGTTTTGGTTTGCATTTTCCTAATAATTAGTGATGTTGAGCATCTTCTCATATGATTATTGACCATTGGTGTATCTTCTTTGGAGAAACACCTTTCAATTCTCTTGCCTATTTTGAATCGGATTGCTGTTGTGTTTTAGGACTTCTCTATATATTCTCTATATATTCTTAATATAAACCCTCTTTCACATATGTGATTTGCAAATATTTTCTCCCATTATTTGCAGCCCCTGACATCATAACTTAAAGATGCTAGTGAAATTCTTTTAGGAGTCCTTTCCTTTTCACCTCTAGGCCAACTTTTCCATCAACTTTATGGAATGGCTGGGCTTTCCCTCAATTCATTCTTGGGTACACTCTTTATTATGGAATGTCAAAATTTCTAACAAGTGGATTATATGGTCTCCATTCTGGTTGTCAGTATTATAATAAATATACTAAAATATTTTATATATCAAGTTGGTTACTTCAAAAAACATTAGGGGGGTGGGTATAAGTTAAATGTGTATTCTTCACTTTCCATTTTTAAGGCCATATTTCTCAAAGGTGGTGCACCTAAACCAGAATCACACTGGGTGCTGATTTAAAATGCTGGTTGTGGACCCTACCCTACCCCTCAAACCAGAATCTCTGAGGGACGTTTCCAGGAAATTCTAATGTAAAGGAAAATTCAAGAACTGCTTGGTTAAGTGCAGCTTTGTAAGCACTTAGGAAAGAAAGCAATGAACCCTCAGGACTAACCAAGGCTCACTCAGAAGTCATCGCATCTTTTTGACAGGTCTATAAGTTATGTAACTCAGAGAGAAATGTGGTAGATTGCAACTGTAAGTCAGGATATTTGACAAAGTTTCCCATGATTGTTTTCCAAAGATTCTCCTTGAAGGCATGAGGAAAAAATATGCATACAATGCAAAGACAGCAATAATGTGCAGGCAAAACCAGGGCTGTTGTGCAGTCCAGAGTAGGTTCTGATGTTTTAAAGTGTTTTTTAGAGAAACTGTAATGCACTCATAGGAGATTTACTAGAGAAGGTAAGGAATAAAAAACCCTGTAGTGAGGAAGCAGTGAGGAAATGTCTTGTTTAGTAATGTTTCTTAACTCAGCTGAACATTGTCACTTGGGGACCCTTAAAAACTACTGAGGTCCAGGCCCCAACCCAGACCAATGAAATCAGTATCTCCCTGAGTGAGATCCATGATTGCTATTTTTGCAAAATCCCAGATTATTTTAATGTTTAACCAGAGTTGAGGACCACTGTTCTATTAAAAAAAAACCCAACTATATTTACAAATTTGTGAAGCTCAAATGTAGAAGAGGAATACAATTGTTTCTGTAACAATTGCCATGCCTGACTGTTCACCTGACAGATGTGGGCATTGGCCTCACTGAGTCAGCAAGTGGCTACTGCCACAATTCACTTGCGAAGCCCAGACTCTCAACATTGTGAGAAGTTTCCTCTCATTATTAAATAGGCATGGATCTCCTTGACATGGATCTTTCAGATGCTGGCAATACATGTATCAAGATAAATGAAAATTGACTTTCCCATGAGCTCATTGGCTCTGGTGGTTTCACCTATCACTTACGCTGATGGCTCCCTAATCTCAGTCTCTAGCCATATAGCTCATCCATTTATCAACCGCATCTCCATCTGTACCTCTCACTGATACCTCAAATACAACATGCCTTGAACTGAATCATTATCTAACCCCACCCTCACCTCTGCTCATTTGTTCTCATGGTCCATAGGACAACTACTGACCTAAGCACACAAGGTAGAAGCCTGGAAGTTATCCTTAGTTTTTCTGTCTCTCTCATTATCGTCACACCTATTTAATAACCAGTTCTTTCCTGACTCTGTGCCTCCCTCCATCTGAACTACCCTGTTCAGCATTCATATTACTTAAATTCTGACAACAGCCCCCCAGTGGGCTCCTTTCTCCCCTCCTAATGCTGCAGCTAGATGACTTGCTCTAATGTCAAAATCTGACCATGTCAGTTTCCACTTAATTTCTCAGTGACACTCCTCCCCCCACCACATTGTCTATCAGAAAAGATCCATACTCTTTAATTTGATAGACAAGATCCTTCTGTCCACGTTTCCAGACTCATCTCCCAACATTTCTCAACTCAGTTTTTGCTTCAGTAACAATAAACTATAGACAAGGACTGCTTTCTACACTGTTCCCTCTATCTAGAATGCATTATGCACCCTCCTTTATTTAACTTCTATTCATCCTTTAAATTTCAGCTTAAGCTCATCTTCTCATTCAGAAAGTATTACCTGATCTCCTTGGTCCAATACTTTCCTAAGCTGGAAGATGATCTTCCTCTGATTCTCATCTAGAGATAATGCTGCCTGATATCTGATTCTGATTTTGTTCCACCAAGCTCCTGGAAACCCAGTTGGTCCAATCCCCAGACCTAGTCCTATGTCTGGTACAAAGGGGTGCTCAATATAATGGGTAGGCAAAAGGAGATCTACAGTTGTTCATATGAAAAATAATACAATAATAAATAAACAATAATAATATAAGAATAAACTATGTGTTTTGTATACTCACAACTGTAAACCTACTTTTGTCCCACCATGTATATTTGCTGACTTAGTGTTAGTCAAATGATAGGGTAAATCTCCTCAGGAGTGCCTTTGCCATGATTTGCACGATTTAAGAATTAGAAACATGCTCTGGCCAGTGTTGCTCAGTTGGTTGGGCACCATCTGTGCACCAGAAGGTTGCCAGTTCAATTTCCAGTCAAGGGCACATGCTTGGGTTACAGGCTTGATCTTCGGTAGGAAGCATATAGGAGGCAGCAGGTCGATATTGCGCTTTCAATGTTTCTCTCTTTCCCTATCCCTTCTTCTCTTCCTAAAAATCAATAAACTATTAAAATATTAAGAACAATGGGGACTTCCTCGGTTATAGAAAAATTTGGCTACAGGCTTCTTAATGGTTGGGAAAAATCACTTTGTGATCAGCCAAAGTCTGCTGGAAATCCTGGCATGAGAAAAGGGAGACCGACTTCTACCAGTGGGTGTTCTGGGGTCAGATTCTGGAGATCATGAACATTTGTTGATGAAACCTTGGATGTGGAATGTGGGGGACTGGATGAGAGCACCCATTCTGTGTGGCACTCAAAGATATTAGAAGGAACACTCTGGCCTTCTGGGAGATCAAGAGAATGTTATTAGCTCTTTCACTTGAACTGAGAGGCAGAGTGCTGAGGCAGCTGGTAAAGTGCTGCAGGCTGCTGTCCCAGAGCAGAAATGCAGCAAGGAATGAAAACATTTTTAGCTAAACATTTCAAGCCTTTCAGCATTTAAGGGTCAAAGAGGCCTTGCTGACCTATGGCCACTTGGAACGTTCACACCAGATCAGTCATCAGGAATGTGAAAATTTAGTTCCTATTTAGATGAAATTGTTTATGCCTTAAGTGAGAATAAAACAATCTATACAGACCTCACAGACAGGAATAATGAGCTCAAATGATTAATTGAGCAAGCAAGTCAGGTTTATTAGCTGCTGTGTGGCCATTGAGTTTTATCTTTCATCCTTTTTCTTGCCACAGTAGACTCTTCTAGATCATAGCCATTGCTTTGGTAAAATCACACTTGTGAAATGAGGCTGGTGACATCCATGCTGCTTGCCTCACACCTATGATTAGAATCTGGAGAGATCATGAATCTGAATACATTGTTATCTTCTAAGAGTGGTGCATGTGTAAAAGATGTTTATTATTATTGTGATTTTAATTATTTAAAAAGTATTTCCTTACTTGAACCTTTTCTCTAAGTACCCCTCCATGGATAGGGCTCCAATTCCCACTTGAAAAGTGAGCTATCTCCTCCTTTCTCCTTTTAAATCATGATCAGGAAAATATCTTTAATTTTCACTGAGATATCAATGACTTCAGAGGTTTACTCCAAGGAAAAAAAAAAGAACACTGCAGAAAACAAAGCCTTAAACTTCCAAAACAAAGATGAAAAAAAAAATTATGCCCTGAGGAAAGCCCTGGGGAAGAATGAGAGACTGGGTTCCTGTCCAGGCCATGTCACCCTAGGCAGGGCACTTTCCCTTTGGGTGGAGGAGTCCCAAATTTGAAGAGGAATGCCTGGAACCAGATGCTGTCTCAACTCCTTCCCTAGTCTCATTATTAATGATGCCAGAGACACTTAAGTCCACCTCAAATCAATACAAGTCTTTTGGACTAATTGAATAATATTCTAGGGTGCTAAGACAAAATGCAACTGAGATCACTAGACCACTCCCTATAATCTGTTCAGAATCATGGAGTAAGGAAACCACAATACCATTACCACTCCTACCACCACCACTGTCCCATTACCACCACTACAATCACCACCAACCATCACCATCACCTCCGATAGCTTCCATCATTACCACCACCACCATCACCACCAACAACTCTCCAACCATATCTATTATCACTGTTACCACCACACTACTACCACTACCACCATCACCCCATATTACCTCCACCATCCCCACCATCACCATCATCAACTACCACAACCACTACTATCATCACTACCACTATCACCATCATTTTCATGGAAAACACAGTTCTATTTTTTAATGAAAAAATTTCTTAACTTGGAGGGTTGATATTAATGCCAGGAAACATTCTGGAGTAGGATGTAGAGCAGTGGTTCTCAACCTGTGGGTCGCAACCCCTTTGGGGGGCAAATGACCCTTTCACAGGGGTCGCCTAAGACCATCGGAAAATGCAGATATTTACATCACGATGCATAACAGTAGCAAAATTTCATGGTTAGGGGTCACCACCACATGAGGAACTATATGCAAAGGTCACGGCCTTAGGAAGGTTGAGAACCACTGATGTAGAGTGAACCTTTAGGTCTAACGTCATGAAAGTAGTTTATGTCAGATTAACAAAATTGCTTATTTGAAAAATGATATCAGGCAAGCAGATCAGGGAAATACCAGTGATAAAGGGTAGCTGAACTTTATTAAGATCTTTGATAAGATTCCCCTGATAATCTTTTGAAAAATATGAATAAATATGGGCCAAGTGATAGTACAAGAAATGGAATAAATTTTCTAAAAGAGTGATATTTATTTATTGAATTAATATCTAACTTTCAAGAGCATAGAGTGAAATGTCCCAGACTCCTGTAAAGTTCATTATTTTTATTTATGACTTAGTTGAAGAGGTCACACTTATCGGATTTGGGGGTGTCAGGAAGTTAAGCAGCGGATCAGTGACTAACAGAATCAAAGCCAAAAATATCTGGGCAAGCTGACAAGATAGACTGAATTGAACAAGATAAAATTAGGAGTAAATGCAAGGGTTCTGTATCTGGTTCCCAGGTAGCATCTGTACAAGCATGGAATGTGGGTGGGCAGGTGACATAGTTCAAGAGCAAGTTTAAAAGAGAATTGGGTGCTAAGGCAAGAAGTTCATCAAAAGGTTGATGGAACTTGAGGCTTCAGCAGGGCTGAAAATCTGCGTGTTATTACCTGATGCTGAACAGCTGAGGGCAGTTCCCCCAACCTGATAATCTTTTACGGTTTACCAAATCTTACCTTTGATATGTATACCTGCTTTGCTAAATAGTAAAATGTGTGAATAAAAAGTTCTGGGTCTGGAGATTCAGGGAGCTTAGTCACTAGAACTAAGTTTCTGTCTGGCACTCCGAAATGCCTCCAAATTCATATTTCTTCTCTAGCCTCTTCATTTATTTATGCACAGCCCCTTTTCCAGATTTCTGAAGCCTTGTAGATGCGGAAAAGATCCCAGCAGTTGAGTTTTTTTTTTTCAGTTGATACTGAATTTAATGGGTAATACTGGTATAGATTCCTACTTCAATCTTACAGAGTTTCAACAGAAATATAAAATCTAAAACAAAAGAGGTGATCACCTTACTCCACTTGGTGCTGATTAGGCCTCCCTTGACATTTTGTGTTTTATTCATTAAGAATGAAGAAATAGGAGAAAACTGGAGCAAGAGTGATAATGATAGTGAGGACACTGGGCCCAATGGCCTATGAGTCAGGATGGAGTATGGGAAGAGCACTGACCAGGGAGTGAGGAGCCAGGTTATGCTATTAACTGGCTGTGAGATACTGACCAAGCAAGTATTTTTCTTTGGAGGTGAGAACAGGCCTCGCTGAGTAGAAGCACGGAGGGAGGTTTTGGGCCTCTGGTTAGGCTACAATAAAGGTGGGTTCCTTTCTCCCCACCTCACCTATCAAGCAAAATTTTACACTCTTGAAATAGCATTGACATTTGCCAATTATACCAATTCTTTCCCTTGGGAAATCATAGGGGCCTAAGTTAAACCTTAGCCTTTCCTGCTAGCTATGTGACCAAACTTCCTGAGACTCACTTTCCTTGTTTGTGAAGTAGGGTTAATATCAGGTTCTGTGTGATATGAATATTAAGTGAGATAATGCATATACAAAATATAGCACAATCTAGGGCACAAAGTAGGTGCTCAGTTAATGGTATAGGTAATGTTACTACATTTACTACCACCATCCGTTCTCTTTCTTTCTCCCCCTCCTCCTCTGCTGGCCAGGCACTGTGCTGGTTGCAGGGGAAAAGATTCACACTTCCGGCCTGCACCAAGCTTATAATCTAACCAGCACTGTCCAGTGGAACTTTCCGCAATAATTGGAAAGTTCCACATTTGTATTCTCCAATATGGTAGCCAGCAGCCATATGTGGCATTTGAGTACTGGAAATGTGACTGTGGAATGGAATTTTAAATTTCATTTAATTTTAATGAACTAAGTGAAAATGGTAATAGTCCCATGTGAAAATAGACAGCACAGCTCTAGACACTTTTCAAGTACATTTCTGAGGCTGAGCAGTCTGAGCAGAATGAAGATGCATCAGAAGAGCAATGTTCATAAAGCACCAGTGTAGTAGTTGGAAGATTCTCCTATGTGCCCATTCATCACATTTAATTCTCAGATGCTGGGGGTACAGTGCCAGCTGTACCTTCTGGGAGATCACAGTTGAGTGGGGGATAGGCAGATAACCATTTTTATCATAAAGATGTAAATGTATGCACCAAAAGGTGCTACAGGTGGAGCAGGGAGAGGTCTCTAACTCAGATGAGCATTCAGGAAAGGATTCTCAGAGCGACAGTTTAAGATCTGAGCGGTTTTGAATAAGTAGACTTCATAGGGGGGGCTCAATTGACATTTATTCCTTTTACAGCAACAGATTATATTCCAGGACCACTAATCCCACTGCTGGTGGCAGAGGCGGCTATGAAGCAAACCAGAGAGAACTTATTGCTAGGGCCAATTTGTTTTCTTTGAAAATTTCCCCTTTGTGTCTTATTGTAATACCTAATTCAGTTTATCTCCTATGGCCGCATTTTCTTCACCTGAGAACATTTTTTAAAATCATGTGTATAACCTTATTTTTTAGTTTTATTTGTAGTCACTAAATGTGAGTGCTTTTGAGAGGTGAGGGGTGGTGAACTCCGTTACACCATAAAGTGATATCCACTCACACTGTGGTTTGGTTGTGGAATTTGGATGCTTAGAGGAAACAAACAGCTCTGTGAATATGGCCAGTCTCTGAAGAAGCTGTTACGGATTAGTTGGGCTGGCTGAATCTGGCTGGTAGTGATGCACATTCATCGAAGTGAGGGCTGTTCTAATTACTTGTGTAGAGAAGGGGGATCTTAAGCTCATATATGTATTTTACACAATAGTTCAAAGTTAATATGTAACTCTAGCCAGAGAACTCTGCAACTGGCACATATTCACATAAAAACGGGTATAGCTTCATATTGTTGGTTCCATACTCATACTTGTATGTGTAAAGCAGGATTACTGTGATTGCTTTTCCCATGAGACCAAGGTCTGGCTTGGTTGGTCAATGTGAGTCCCTAGGGCCTAGAGGTTATCTGCTTTGACTATGGCAGAGTTGCCTCTGCTGGATGGAAGTGTAATTTTCTGTAGCCTTTCCGAAAAGCAGCTTGTCATATATACCAGGGTCCTTAAAACATTCATACCATTTGGCCCAGTGATTCTACTTCTGGGAATTCTATTCAAAGGAAGTATTTGGAAATGTGTGCAGTAGACTTTGCTCTGGGGATGTTGTACAGTTATTTGTAGTTGCTAAAGACAGGAAATAACTTAAAAAACTAGCAGCATAATACTATGCAGTCATGAAGCTGATGTTCATGAAAGACTTTTTGCTACACTAATTAGGAAAAAAGGCAGAGAAGCATTAGCTATAGAGGCTAGGCAACTACCTGGGTTTGAATCTTGGCTTTGCCATATACTAGCTGTGTAACTTGGGCAAGTCACCTAAACTCTGTGGGGTTGATAATACATAAATGCTTGCCTTAGAAAGACTTCTGAGGATTAAATGACACCATGAATATAAAATACTTAATACCTGCAAAGTACATGTTAAGCACCCAATAAATGTTAGCTGTCTATGGATTGTAAGATTTCAAGGAATAAAAATAGATGGAAAGAAAATATGCCAATACAGTGACAGTGTGGAATCTGGGTGACTGAACTGTAGGTATTTTGTTTGGTTCTTTGCAGTTTTCAGCTTTCCAAATTTCCTGCATTCGATTGACATAAATTATTTTTATACTGAAAGAGTTTCTCATAATGATATAATTCAATAATATATATATATATTAAAGAGTTTTACCCACAACAAAAAGGCACTTCTCTCTTCCCCCTCCCCATCCAAAGCAGAAGCTAGAGGCAGCCTTCTCCCCCAGAGATCAGCAGAGGGTAGAGCTGCTTTATGGCTTCCTCCCCTGACAGATCACACAGTGCACAGCCCAGACCTCTGGGAGTACAGGGTTGGCAGGATCCTCTGACACTTGTTGATCCTCTGAGGAGAGTTTGGGTAGGGGCAAGAAACAGATGTCCTTAGCAGTTTCTCCTGTTTCTGAGAGTCTAGATTCCAAGATGTTCTGATGTTTATCATTTCCCCCCACATCTTGGTTGATATGAACTAAACACTGACATAAAATTGTAAGGTGGCAAAGATTCATCTACTGGCTGGCTACCCCAAACCCCTCCCATAAAAATACCTCTAATAATGCCAACAGCTCTATACACAAACTTTAGGCATGATTGGCAAAGAAAATATTTAGATGGGGATACAATGGGAACAACAAAAAAAGTTAGCTTAGTGGCAGCTGCTTGATTTAATGAGTATAATTTTGCATTAGGATGGAATCTTTGGCAAATACAGCCTTTCTAACACCACAAATGGTTAAGTCCCTCCCCATGTTAGGACATATCCCTGGAATGAGAGGGTCATAAAGCACAAAGGTATGTGCATGTGGGTGTGTGTATGTGTGTGTGACCAAACAGTGGTAACATTTGCTCCCTACGATCTAATGTCCTTCATTCCTTCATTGACAACGAGTCTCTGCAGGCTGTGTTTTAGGCAGAGAATCCCAGGCACCGAAATAGGATGACATTCCCAGGACTGGAACCCAAGGGGAAGTCCCGGCCCTGTGTCCTCCTGGCCTCTGCTCCTCATCAGTGACCCCGCCCTGGTCCACACCTCCAGAGCCAAGGTGCATTCCCCCAAGCATCCAAAATAAAAGAATAACAAGGCCGTCTTCCGGACAGGGAGGTCATCGTATGCTAATGAAGCCAGAGGAAACAACCGCGTGGCGCCTGCAAGGAGTGCGCCCACGGGTTCGCAGTTCTCCCGCGCATCACTGCGGCGCAGCCACAAAACCCCGCGCGCTGCGGCAGACCCTCCGGTTTCCCGGGTCGGGGGAGGCGAGGGAGGGGTCTCGTCCGCCACTTTGAGGTCTGCAGCTGGATAACTCGCATCTGGGTGCTGCCTCCCCCTTCGGGTCCCCCGCTTTCCACTGCAATTATGGCGGGGATGGAGGCGGCGCGTCAGAATCACCTGTAGGTCTTTTCCAACTCCACAGGCCCCTTCCCCAATTTCTAGTCCACTCCTCCCGAGGAAGAAAATATCAGAATCTGCAGGTGGACTGGTGGAGTTTTCGAAAGCCCACAGGTGATACTAGATGTGCCCTCCCTCCCCAACACACACATCTTGTGACCTGGAGACTAAACAGGTCAGCTTTACATGCTCTCCCTGACCCTTCTCCCCTCCCCAAGCTCGTATTTGTCGGGGTATCTGTGTTCTCTTTAGCTTCCCTTTGAGCTCCCCTGGCTCAGGAGCTTTGCGGAGTGCCCAAGTCCTGAAACCCCGTGGGACCGCCACAGCTTCGGCGGTCAAACGGTCAAACGTTAGTTAAGGTGTTCCCCGCCCCTCGCCGCCCCTGTGCACCTCGGAGCGCGAACTGGACACCAAAGAGCAAGGTAAGTGTACAAGGGGAGACATCTGACCAGTTGCTTCAGCAAACTGCCTGGAGCAAGACCGCCTCCCGCCCGCACACCTTTGAGGTTTGGAAGGTCTTCCCAACCCAGGAGGGAGCCGATGCCCTGCCCCGTGCCGCTCCCGGTGTCCTCACCCTTCCAGCGGGGGGGTCTCCTTTCTGCAGGGACTTTGAAGCAGGGTGGGCGCAGTGGCCTTGGCTGCAGTCCTTCCCCTGACTCTGGCTTTGCCCTCCTTTTCCAAGTTGCAGCGGCCCACGTCCCCCAGCCCGAACCCGAGCCCGAGCCCGCCTCCGCTGCGCCAGCTACTGTCTTACCTCTCACCAGGCAACACTTGGTTGCGCGGTTTCCCGGAGCGCTCCTTCCTCAGGGCTTATTCCCTTACTTGGGAGGAAAGAGGAACCAAAAGACAGCAAGGGGACCGAAACCAGCGTCTGACCGTCTTCCCGCCCGCGCAGCCAGCTCGGGGAGGGGATGGCAGCCAGAGAGGGCGCCGCAGAGCTCGGGTCGTCTGCCTGCTCCGTTATCCGCGGCCCCGCAGCAGTCCTCAGCGGCTGCCCGCTAGTACGGCACTGCGGCGCCCTGCCCCTAGCGGCTTGGTAAGTCCTGCTGCCACTCTCAGCACTGAGCCCTGCCCCCGGGCCCAGAGCCCGCCCCTGCCACCCTCCCGCGTATGCGCGCGCGTGTACACACATACATACACACACATGCCAAACACACGCGCGCTCATGCAAATATATGAATGCCTGTGTGCCTTTGGCGCAACTGGGGCGCAGGCAGGATTTGGGCACTTCTCCTTGGTAGGGCTTCAGTTTGGGAGGAGGAGTTAGAAGGTTAAGGGTTGCAGCAGTGGGACTCCGCAGGGTGCCAGAGGCCCATTGATTTGAGGAAAGGTGGAAAAGTGATTGACAAGTAAAATACCCACTGGACATTTCCACATCTCAACCAGGTTTAGGCTGCCTTAATATCTGGGCCTAATCAGAGTAAAAAGAAAATCAACAAGTTCTCACTGCTTCTTAGGAACTGTGTGTCTCTACCCTCCAAATGTCTAACATCTTTGACCTTGATGGCAAGGGATTGGTGGTTGATCAATATGAAAAGATTACACCCTCCTCAGATATCGTGGAGACTGAAGGCCAGATCAGGACTCAGAGACTGGGGCTTGTTTGTTTCTTTCTTTGCTGTTAGATGACTGTAATCTGTTTTCTCGCATAGCAAATAGACCACAACTTATTTTTAAAATGTAGACAAGCACAGAACAGGCACTGGGGTAAGGGGTAAGGGATGAGGGCCAGCGTTGGCCAAGGCACCAGTGACTTGTTGCTTCTTGTCTTTCCAGGACGTGCACGTCTACATGGGGCAGTAGTGGTAGTGGTGACACTAGCAGGAAGTCACACCAGTGGATGACTTCTGTCCGTTGCATACCACATTTAGAGTCATCAGGAATTTGGACTCTCATCTGTAAAATATGTAGTTTACCAGTTTCCATAGCTGATAATTCTTTTCCACCAGCAGGCAGTGAAGGTCCCCAAGTCAGGACGACAGCCAAGAAAAGCTTTCTGCAGATGCAGAGGCGCCAAGGGGCCTTGGATGTCTGGGCATTTGGGGAAGAAGCCTCAAACATGAATGTCAAATGGCCCGAGGACCCTATGATGAGTATCTATATTGTGTCATTTGCAAGCAGACTAATGGGGCAGATGAGGAGCTGGGACTCAGAGATTTCCCCAATGTTCCAAATGGCAATGGAGGCAGAGCCAACACTAGAACCTTGTGTTCACACTTCATGCTACCACTCACATATCATTCTGTTACCCTGGGTTGGTGTTCAAAGCTTCCTGTAGCTAGACTGAAATAATCCTGGTGAGGGGGCTCTCAAAGCTTTTCTATCTTTCATTGGTTTTCTTTCACTCACTGACTTCTTCATTTCACAGCTACCTATTAAACTCCAACTATGTCTTCACTTTTCCTGACTCTAGTCCTGGGCCTTATTTGGGAAGGAAGAGGAACAGAGAGACAGAAAGGTCTTAGAACAGCCTCTCTCCCTAGAGAAAGCTGGTCACAGCCTTAATTGATGTATTTTCATTGTGCTGGCTGGGTAGATGTGAAACAGACAATCCTTGGTTTCTAAACTTACATTCTCTGTGGAGGAAAACACTCACATGTCACAAGAAAAACGTTCTTACCTGTCTAGTCTTGACTCCTTCTAAAGAAGGAGAAAGGGAGGGAGAGCCTATATTTAGCTGAGCATTATGATGCATTTGGAGATGCATGCTTGCAGGTAGGGGTTGGAGTAACATTGAGTTGTTCTGCCTATTAAAACAGGAAGGAAGTTGAATGGGAGGCATAGAGAAGACACCACAGAGATAGAGTGTGGAGACTTGACTTGGCTGGGAGCATATTGAAGAGTAATGAGAGAGAAACTCCCCAAACAAGACTGCCAAGCAAGGATTTAGAGAACAGGAATGCTTACAAAAAATAGTTTGCTGAGGGAACAAGGGGGGCTATGAAGTCTCTGTTCTCCAATCTTCTATGAAAGGAATCATTTGTAAAGGCAATGAGAAGAAGCTCCAGGAAGACCAAGTTATGATGACTGAGACATTAGGGAGGAGGTACATTTGTGATGGAATTTGAAAAGGGGAGTAGGTATCTGACACAAAGATCAGCAAGCAAGAACACTTTAGGCTGAGGGAAAGCAAAATTATGGAAGGAGGACAATTTATGGTGAGTTCTAGCCGTCAGTGGAAGAAAGTAAGGTTGGGACATTAGTATAGGGCGCTCCCAATACCCTGCCAGCAGTGTGGACTTCAGGCTCTAGTATTGGAGGGCTATTGAAGCTGCGCATTTTTGTTTGATTTTGTCAGGGAAGGGCTGGAAAACAGAGATGTCAGCTTTCCCAGGTAAGACCTACCTGGTCAGAATAGGGGTTGGAGGATCTTGGGGTGGGGAAAGTTTGCTGTGTCCTCATGAAGAGCCAGCACTCAGGTGGTACAGGTGGCTCACTGCATGGGGTGCCCAGCTGAGGGACTGAAGTACATTCCATACTCCCTTAGCCCAGTCTTGCAGCCAGCAGAGCCAGGTCTGCCTGGTGGAAGATGGCCTTTTCTCTAATTTGCAAAGGCTTGGCCTGGGCTAACAGAGGTGCTGGCTGCTCAACTCTATCTTTAAAAAGACTGAAACAAGTGAGGATTTATTGAGCATTTATTGAGCAAACAAGGTAAATGGGGAAGAGTCTTGAAGGCAGGAAGGAGTAGCTGTGAGTCTGAGCATGCCTCTGCTCTTTGGGACATTCCGAGATGTGCTGTAGGGTACAGAGGAAGAAGCTTACTTACGCCCCTCAGAGCATTTGCAATCTGTGTTGGCCATGAAACACTCAAACCAGGTAAGAAGAAGCAATAAAAGACAGTATAATTCAAGTGCAAAATTGGATAGAGCAGACCTCCTTTGGGCTTCAACAGTCAAGAAAGGCTTCAGAGAGGGGAAGGTTTGGCTTCTGAGTGATGTGTGTGTTGGCTATGGGTTGGAGAAAAGAGTTGTGAACAAAGGGCCAGGGAGAGGTAAGCCAGAGGCACATGGGTTTTTAGTACTCTCCCCCCACACACACCTCCCCCTTTCCTGGGCCATTCCCAGTCATAGTTCAAGCACTCTGATGAGTCATCCTAGTTTCTGAGAGACAGGGCATTTCTGGATGTTAAACTGGCTCAACACTACATTCCCTGAGACTTCAAAATTGGCAGCTCACACTCGCCATGTTGCTCTGGAAACACATTATCCAAGACAACAGCTGATACCCCATCACCATTACCAAGGCAAAACCAGGGCTGAGTCACGTACCTGTGTCTGGAAATTTTATGTTGGACTGTCTCTGACAAGCTGGGTGTATGGTGCGGTGCACAGTTGAGATCACAAGTGGGGTCAGTGACTGGGGACCAGGAGATCTGGGTTCAAGTCCCTAATCAGGAGCTCATTTTGCCTTTCTGGGCCTCATTTTTTGTCATCTACAAAACTAAAGGATTACACCAGATTATCTCCAAGCAGCCTTCCACCTAATATTTTATATAGGATCCTTTCATTTTATAAAATAAGTCCAGGATGGGAATTGATACTAGCCAAGTCCTGACCTTAATTCTCCCCTTTGCTTTGATTGTGAAAGTCAGCTCTACTCCTCGTCACAGCTTTGGCATAGACAGTTGTTGTAAATCCAACACTGGAAATGTAGATAGGTCAGCTCCCTCTGTGGGCCTCAATCTTCTTATTGGTAAATAAGGCAATTAAAAACAGTCTCCACAGCCCTTTCTTGCTCTGATACTGTCAGTTCTGTCAAATGGACAACTTTTAAGTACTTCCCATAACCAGGTGGGACCCCTCCACAAGGCAAACTGAAAAAATCCCCATAATAAAACTGATAAGTATGGAAAAAAGGAGAATTCTTGAGGTTTAGTTGTAGAGGATGGTGGTTAGAGAGGACTGGATGAAAGAATGTGAAGGCATTAAACAAACATGCACACACACAAATCCTATATAATAAAAGCCTAATATGCAAATCAACCAATGGCCAAATGACAGGTGGAATGACTGATTACTATGACATGCACTGATCACCAGAGGAAAGATGCTTAATGCAGGAGCTGTCCCCAGTCCACAGGCCCCAGGCTGGCCAAGGCAGGTGCCAGTGGGGAGCCCCTAATTGCCCCACCAGTTGCCCCACAGATCAGCCATGATTGCTGGCCAGGCCTAGGTGCCCTATCCATGCCCAAATTTCATGCACTGGGCCTCTAGTATATACATTGATGTATATGTGTGTCTGTGTGTGTGTGTGTGTGTGTGTGTGTATTTTAGAGGCCCGGTGCATGAATTCGTGCATGGTGGGCTCCAGCCAGCCTGGCCACGGGGAGGGGGCATGAGCAGTTGGTGGGCCTGCCTGCTGGTCAAACTCCTGGTCGAGAGGACAATTTGCATATTAGCCTTTTATTATATAGGATATACACTGAGTGGCCAGATTATTGTGTTTAGAGATCTGGTCACTCAATGTTTATAACATAGATACAACAACAGTGTGGTGATAACCAGAGGAAAAGCAGGTGGGGGTAAGGGAGGTGGGCAAAGGGGGGATAAGTGGGGACAGAAAGAGACTTTGCTTTGGGCGATGGTACATGATGCAGTGTGCAAATGATGTTTTGCTGAGTTGTACACTTGAATCCTGTATGCTGTTATGAATCAATGTCACCCAATAAATTCAATTTAAAAGAAAGACTAAAGTGACAAAATAAAAAAGATTAACAAACAGACCATTTAGATGGAGTTGGAAGAGCTAGTTCTGTGTCTAAAAGCCTTAATTTCCTCTTCTGCAAAATGGGGATAGTGCTAGTAATACCTGCACCACTGGGTGAGTGACAATTAGATGAAGTGTATGTGAAAATGCTTTGCATGTTTAGAAGTGCTATGCAAAAAATATAGCTATTAAAACTAGTCTGTTCCCCTAAGTCAGACTGTTAAAAACAACACCCAATTATATTATTTACTCATATGTCTACTTCCTAGGAAGCAATGATTCAGGTCAGCAACTGTCTCCACACTCTTAAGGATAATAATATTTTAACATGAAAAGTTAATAAAGGAGCTGCTGGGTTTCAGGACTAACAGGCTGCAAATCCATCCCCTGCCTAGAATTCTGCAATGTCACTCAAGTTGCTCACAGTGGATTTCTCAGGAACTTGGATTGGGTTTACTTGAAAATAAAGGAGACAGACACCCACCCAAGATTCTTCTTTGATTATTGCCTGTCAGGAAAGGAATGGTGAGAAGACAGGGGAAGTATGAGTAAGTAGGGAGAAAGAGAAAAGCCTTACTGTAATATTTTGGGCAATGGATGCTAAACTTTAAGCTTTAATGAGCTTGTAAAGAGGCTAATTTTGGTTCACTCACATTACTCTGGATCTGTTTTCTGTTCAGCCTGGTCAGGAGACACTGCTGTGGAATTCTCCAGTGCTGTCCCTGCAGGGGGGAATGGCATGTGGGTCCTAGGGAGAACCAAAGGGAGGAGGAATGGTTCTAACTCCATAAATGAACATATGCCTCAAAACCTGCCCAACTCAGAAACCTTTTGAGAGGATCAGTCCATGTTTAGAAGTATTGGTCACTTCTTAATCTCTTTTTATCTAATTTTGGGGACAAAATGTCACAAAATGTTAGAAACTAAAGGAGCTCCTAAGTGCTGCACTTCTCTAATCCATTCTTTTCATTTGCTGCTGCCAAAATTATTTTCTAAAAGAAACTCCAGAGTCGAGTCGTCCCTTTGCATAAAAGTCTCAGACTTTTCATCTATAAAATGGGCATAGTAATACTCACTAGGCATAGGTTTTTGCAGGGGTTAGAAGAAATATTTATAAAAACTCTAGCACAGTGTCAGTCTTATAGCAAGTTCTCAATTAATGGAATTATTGTTATTATTGTTTTAGGATAAAGTTAATATCCCCTAAAATGGCATTCAAGGCCCTCCTTGGAACCTTATTCATCCACTTACACTTCCTTTTAGCCCTACAAGGACTCAGAATGCATGTGGACTGACTTCATCTTCCAGACACACCTTGCACCCACCCCTCTCTGTATGCTACTTATGCTGCTCCCAAGGCCAGGATAACTGTCTTTTTTTCTCTCCCTTGCTCTTTTATATAATGCTACCTCTTTTAAAAAATATATTTTTATTGATTTCAGAAAGAAATGGAGAGGGAGAGATCAAAACATCAATGAGAATAATTGATTGGCTGCCTCCTGCACACCCCTATTGGGGATCAAGTTCACAATTCCGGCATGTGCACATGATCAGAATTGAACTCAGAACCTTTCAGTCCACAGGCCAAAGCTCTATCCACTGAGCCAAACTGGCGAGGGCTATAGTACTATCTCTTAAACCCATCCCTTTGAAGTTAAGTATCCTCTTTCCTATATTCCCATTGAAATTTGTTTATAATTTATTCTAGTCCTTAACCCCAACTGCCCTACCCCATCCCTGGACAGCAATGGATCTCCCATAGACCATAACTTAATCACCTTCCTAATACCCACAGAGTCTTGTACAAGGTAATAGATCAATAATATTGAGTTGAATTTAAAGAAGGCCACTGGATGTCCCTGTTTGGCCTCTATCCTACCATCAAGGGAAGGCTTATTATTCCACTTTCAAATCTTTTCCAGGGCTGCCATTGACTGAGAGTCTACCATGTGCCAGGCACTCTGTGGAGTCGTGTGTAACTCTCCCCACAGCCATGTGAGGAGGGCACCCTCAGCCTCACGTTACACAGATGTTATTGCTCAAGGTTTCCCAGCCAGTAAGCAAGGAGGCTGGTATTAGAAACCAGAAGTCTCTGTGTTCAGTCTCCACTTCTTCTAAGAGAGCTTCTTCCACATCGAGCTTGACTGAATTTTTATTCTACAATATTTGTGAACACATTAGACTGTATTATATAAAATTGGTTTATTGCTGCCCAATTGCATTTTTGATGTCTTTGTCTTGATTCTCTCTGTAGTTGTAAAGCAATGTAATAATAAAAATAATTATCTATTAAACATGCATATCTTTATTAATATGTTGCTAAAAATAAATAACCTTATAAAAATAAATAACCTTTATAAAAATAAAGGTTACTGATTCCACTCAACAGAGAGTTTAATTGGGGGCAGCTACTGGCAGAGAAGTACTAGAAGTTGTGGATATTCAGGACAGAGGCTATTTTCCAAGAAGTACACAGTTTTTGCAGCTTTAATAATCAGCATACTACCTGAATCTCAGCTCTCTCCATGTCCATTGAGTGAATGGTGGAGTTTCTTTTATCTCTCTGGCCTGCGCTCTTACCATTAATCCATGATCCATACACATCGTGTGGAGTGACAGGTAGTCACTGCCGCCTTCTCCCACCACTGAAAAGACATCAGAGAAGAAAAAGGAGGGGCATGGCACCATGGCCCTATAGCAAACAGATTGATAGTCTCAGGAGATGAGACTTCAGCCCGTCCAGACCAGCAGGACTAGGTGTGGTCCTCAAATAGCCTGGCTCAGACTCTTCTGTGTGCTTGTTAAGATATATATTTCTGTCAAAACTGGTTTAGCTCAGTGGATAGAGCAGTGGCCTGCGGACTGAAAAGTCCCAGGTTTGATTCGGTCAAGGGCATGTACCTTGGCTGCAGGCACATCCCCAGTAGGGGGTGTGCAAGAGGCAGCTGATCAATGTTTCTCATTGATTCTTCTAACTTTCTATCTCTCTCCTTTCCTCTCTGTATAAAATATATATTAAAAAAAGATATATATATTCTTGCCCAGCCATATGTGGCTCAGTGGTTGAGCATCAACTCAGGAACCAAGAGGTCACTGGTTTGATTCCTGGTCAGGTTATACACCTGGGTTATGGGCTTGATCCCAGGAAAGGGCGGGCAGGAGGTAGCTGATCAATAATTCTCTCTCATCATTGATGTTTCTATCTCTCTTTCCCTCCCCCTTTCTCTCTGAACTCAATAAATATATATATATTTTTAAAGATATATATTCCTGACCTCTATCCCAGACCCATCTAATCTGCCTCCCTGGAGGCAGAGGTCAGAACTCTGCATTTTAAACAAGTCCTACAGGTGACTCACTGGTTGCTGAAGTCTGAGCACCACCACCTGTGCTAAGCTTCTGTCAGGGATCCTTTTCAACTGCAACTGCTCCAAATGAACCTGGCTTTTTCTCAGTATTGGCATCCACAATAAATAAAGAAGCCACTTAAAATTTCATTCTATCACTTTCCAGTATTGCTCCTTGTCCAAAGTCTACTGTGCAGTCTGACATATTCCATATGTCTATTTTATGGTGTTTGAAATAAAAAATTGCCTTCACAGTATATCTTTATTGCTTCCTGTTATAGTTTTTTCCTTTGCAAATATCTCAAGTTAGAGCTACATTGTCAGTTACTCTTCTTAACATGCTCTATGAGAAAGTGTATTTTGAATTTCAAGCAACACTTTCATAGATATCCAGAACACAATATGTTCCTAAGGAGAGAAACACCATATTTTAAAGTGTGGTAGTTTTTTTTGTCTCTGAGAAAAAACTTTTTACAATTGGCCCTAAAAGGGATGTGGATTGGGAGTATGAGTTTTCCCAAATCGCCTTCTCACAGAATTATGGCTGTTTTTGGAGTTGACTTGATTTAAAATTGTTTCTAGATGTTCTTGGGAGTTTTGCCAGTTGGACCTACAAATTAAAAGTGCAGAAAGTGGGTTCTTTTTTTCTTATTTGTGAATGTGTTCACTTAACAAATGCATCTTGTGCACCTCTAATGTACCCGATATTGTGCTAGGCATTGGGGGTTCAGACAGGAGCTTTCCTCTCTGTCCCCAAGGGAAGGAGTTCATGGTGAGAAGGGTACTGTGGGGTTAAGATCTAAAGGAGAGAGAGTCAAGAAGTTAGTGGAAGAAGCATAAGAGAAATCCTGAGCATCCACCAGGAGTTCTTACTATTCATTTATATGATGGGAAGAGATACTCAGGACTATGAACTCCATAACTTGAGTGACGCTACTCTGCTGGGCTGGGCATGCATACCAGTAAATGTTCTTTTACTCTCTGTGACAACAGCAACAATTCATTTCCCTGTGCTGGGGTGTAGAGGAGGGTTGGAGGGAGGGGGAATGGACTAGGGTCATTTTTCAAGTGGGTTAGGGGCAGGAGATGTTAACTGAGAAGTAGAAGACAAAGAGGACCCTGCCATTCTGTTTATAAGGGTTGGGTGCTCAAAGAGAACCTAAACCCATTTCCTGCCACTTTCTTTTGTTGGTCCTGGTTTTGCCCATTGGTATTTATGAAAACAAAATGCATCCCTTCTTTATGACATCTCTGCAGATGCTTGATGGCAGCTTTTGTGTTCCTCCTCTCCTCCTCCTTAGAACATTCATTCATCGTTAATGCTGGTGTCCATCCAATAAGCACTTATTTACCAAGCATTCTTTATGCGTCTGCTTTGTCCAGGCACTCTGATAGCTGCTAGGGGTACGGAAATGAAGAATGGACTCTATGTTTAATGGAAGGATTGGCTTGTGGACAAATGACACCATAACCTCATAAGTGATCTTGGAGAGAGAGGCACAGGGGATTCAGGTGAGGTGGGTGTGTAAAGTGGGGCTGAAAGGAAACTTCTCAGAGGTAGGTAACTATGCCTAATAATTGTCTTCAAGGCTATTCAAGGCTTTCCATCTGCTCTTCTGTGACATGTGGGGCCTACAGAAAACTACAGGAAGTGGTGATTCCAGGATCCTCCTTAATGGCATACTGGAGACAATGGTGTGCATCTCTTCCCAATTCTGCATCAGTGAAATCATGTACTAGTTTGAAATCAGCCATGGTGGGAATGTGTACATCACTGAAATCCACAAATGCTATAAATCAAGCACTCCTGCTCAATTACCACCAAGCTGGTTGTCAAACACTTACTAGAACATCATTGGTTCTATAGTCCCACCCCATACTTCATGCATGGTAGAAACTAACACAGATACAACGAAGAGATGGAACTTAGCTTCTGGTCCTAACAGTAAATGGTCTACCTACCTCCCTACCTTTACCTTTCTGGGCTCCTGAGTAAACTCTTCCTGGAGACCCTCACAGTGACCCCTGACCTTCATTGCTTCCCTCAACAGAAGCCCAAGTGAGTGTCTAGGACTGATGGGTGTACCACTATGTTGAGAACCTATTCTCAGGTTTCTGATGATGGGTCTCCTAAGGATGATGAGAGTAAGAAGGTAGAGACTGCTGCGCACACAGCTCTTCTCTAATGTTCTCCCTGGAAATATCATTACCATTGAAGTGTAAGCTTGAGTCTTCCTCTTTAAGTCTTGAGAAAAAGCTTGAAACATGTTACTGCAGGCTTTCAATACCTTTGCTGCCTCATGTCTGATCATTAAAATGTATATAAAATTTGGACATCAACTCCATGATCTTTTCATGATTATTTAATATAGAAATAAATAGCAGAAAGACATTGTCCTCTTGTTTTTGGGTGGTCATTGGAGATGGAGAAGATTCTCCAAATTGAGCTCCAGAACCTGAGTTGCTATATACTAGTAAGCACAAAGCATCACTGGGTACTCTGTTTTAGATGATTGTCTGCTCCTTATATTTGAAAAGATTAAACTCAAAACAAATATACCGGGGCGTTTTTTCCTCAGTGTGAGTATTGGTGTTACCTCATCTCTGCATCATCAAAAAATAATAATAATAACAAAATAAAGGGAAGAGTAGGAACTCAGCCAGGTTTCCATCAATCCACAATGTCAGAGTCAGCTTATTTTGTTGGATTCTGGATGTTTATTTTCTAGAGTTCTCTTCTGCTGACAATTACATTTAATAGTCATTTAAGAGATTGATTTATATCATTTAACCCAAGCCCTACATTTAATTTATTTTTATTTTTATTGATTTCAGAGAGGAAAGAAGAAGGAGAGAGAGAGATAGAAACATCAATGATGAAAGAAAATCATTGATTGGCTGCCTCCTGCACACCCCCACTGGGGAAGAAGCCTACAATCCCAACATGTGCCCTTGACTAGAATCAAACCCAGGACCTTTCACTCTGCAGGCTGATAATCTATCCACTGAACTAAACCAGCTAGGTCTATGTTTAATTTTTAATCTTCTCTGGAATGTCAATACTATTGAAAAGAAAGGAAGAATAGCAAGAACACGCACTATGTGCCTGTTGTGTGCACTCTCTCCTGGGTTGTCTCATTTTTTTCTCTCACAGTAGCTTTTTAAAGGAGAGACAGGACACTAAAGCTCAGGGGAGTTAGGTGAGTTGCTCAAAGTCAATAGTTGGGGTGGCAGTGGCAGGAGACAGGTGCAGTTCTGTCAGACACCAAAACCCCGGCTCTTTCCACCTTATTGCTTCTCCTCATAGTGCCCAGATGCCTTCAAACTCAAAAGAATCTGATGCCAAACCTCACTTCTTCCCAAACCAAGAGGGCCTCCACTGCTCCTTGGGTGAAGGTGAGTCCAGAGAATTTTGTCAATGTCCTCCTAGATGATAGGCATTTGGATAGAGAGTGTATCTCATGTCTGGGCCTCCACAGGAGTGCAGGATTGTTTCTGTGGTTGTGAAGCAAAAAGAACCAGCCCAAGAATAGCTGGAAAGCAATCACATCCTCACAACTACTGATATTAACTCATCACCTCCTCTGCTCTGATCACCTTGCCAGGCCAATTCTCACCCTGATCCTGCAAGAAAGATATTATCCTGAACATTACATAAATGAAGAAACTGAACCTCAGAGAGCTTCTATGGCTTGGCCTGTGCCACACAACTGGGCTTATATCTGGAGTTTGAACCCAAGAATGTAAAATTCTAAAACCTGCACTCTGTGTTCCATGAAGCCATTTTCTAAAGGCAATTTTGAGTTCTGATTTCTTTTTTCTCTCCCATTGTAGAACCAGGTTAGGATTCTTTTGTATATGAATTGTTTGTCAGCTTTTCTTCTTTTTTTATTATCCCTGCTTTTATTTTTTTTAATAAAAAAAATGGAATCGAACCTGAGACCCTTCACTCCATAGGCTGACGCTCTATCCATTGAGCCAAACCAGCTTGAGTCCTGCTTTTAATTTATCCTTATATTTATCCCTGACATTTTCCCTACAATTGTGACTTTTTCCCTTTAGTAACAACAGCCATCTGGGGTCATCTTTGATCTCTTTCTGCAGGAGTACAACATATTGTTTTCCCTGCAGTTGGAGCTGCTAACCACCCCCTTCCATAACTGGACCCAGCAGAGAAGTATATTCACAATGAATATACCTGGATGGGTAGGACAAAATAAGAAATGGTAAATTTTGGTGTCCTGCACAATGAGTGAGATTTCTTGGTAGAAAATTTAGAAGTATTTCTGTATCTAGTCATGGCTACTCTAGCCTCCAAAAGGACTTTGCCGGAAAACTATCATAATGAAGGAGTAAACAGATTTATCTTGGCTAGTTGAGCTGTTCATCTTCCTAGAAATAAGATCTGGGGAGGTGACACCTTCAGATAGGATCTAGTTGTTTACCCGTATCAGACTGATTCTGTACCAATAAAAGCAAACATTTGAAATATTACCAACCAATTCAACATGTCTCTGTCTCAACTTGTCTTCTCATATCCCACAAGTTTGCTTTTCCACTTATGTTCCTTTCCACAGATATTGGCTCCCACAATGTGCAAAGCAACCTAAGCCAAAAGCTTGGGACCAATGGGACTTCCCTTCTCCAGGCCCCTTTCCATCTTCAATCCCTTGACAATGACAATTCATTTTGCTTTCTTGTTGATTTCTAAATCTTCTGCAAGAAAGGCAAATATCTCATTACTCCACTTCTTGCCTTCACTTACACTCATATCATCTCTTTTGAGATGACTGTCCTAATCATTATCCTTATGACCAGCCTATTACCAATCCAATCCAGACCTTCTGCCCATAGCCAGAGCAAACTCTCCCCAATGCAAAACTGGTCATATTGCTATCTTTTACAACCTCCCCAATACTTTCAATACAAAAATTATAAACTCTTTTGTCCAACCTGTAGGACATTTTGTGAATTGGCCCCTTCTTACTTTGTTTTGACTCATTTATCATCTCTACCCAGTCCTGTCTACATGTCAGGCATTCTGAACCACTACATTTGGAGCTTTAAGTAGTAATTAGCCCTTTAAGTAGTAATTAAGTAGTGACTCCCCTAAACAACATATTTTATACCCTCTTTTCAGGTAAAGACTCTGCACCTCAAATCATAGATGATAAGCCGCAACATCTGATTTTATAGAAGAATCTTGGTGTTTCTGAAGACCAGGGTCTTTGCAAGAGACTAAGAGAGCCTAGCATAGTTTGTAGGGATAGTAGGTGTGCAGTGTTGGAGACTGAACCACCTCTATTCAGAAAGTCCTGACATTATCTTGCTATGGCCCTGTCCTTTATCTCTGAGCCACATGATTTTGCAGATGTGAGGGGTGACTGAGCCCCATGATTAATAATCACTGCAAATTTCACTGTGGCCAAGGAAAAGGCACATCATTCATCATGTGAACTGTGCTCAGATTCCATTGCTTGAATTTAATCAGACTAATGAACCAGCTGGCTTCCTTTCTAAAGTGATTTCTGCTCTTTCCATTACAGAATAACAGCACAGCAGGATTTGAAAGAGAGACAGGAGAAAATTGGAAGAAAAAACACCGTCCAAGTTAGCCAGCTGATGGGTTGGCTGTGCTGGCGGAGGTGGGGCAGAGTGTCCAGGCAAGGCCTATCACCTCTAAGCAAATGTTCTGAAGGAAGGAAGTTTTGAAAGTGTAGAAAAAGATAGTTCCAGGTGACTTAGAGGCCAGTTCTTTCAGAGGAGAGCAGCCAGGGTGCTGAAGGATCATTAATCCAATAATGCATCCACTCATCTAACATTTATTGATGCCACTGTCTGTCATGGGCTATTGTAAACACCAAAGATACATCAATGAGCCCAACATGGGCTTTGACTCCAAAAAATCAAGGGCAATTGTTTTCAAATATTTTTTAACCACAGAATCCTTTGTTCAAATTCAGCCTTACAGATAAGCCCAGTATTAACACAAAAGACAAACATCTGTTGACCCCTGATGAGGCTCCTCTGAACCTTTTAAGGCTACACAGATGATAGAACAGGACCAGGAGCTGGGAACCCAAGAGCTGTCTTCACACATTTGATGGGGGTCCTGACCATCTATGTGCTAGTCAAGATTGTATTAATAAATAGCTGAAAACTAAACAAAATCTCTGAATCACCAAACTGCAAAAAGAGCAGAGAAAGGGATAGCCTTCAGGAGCAACTGAAACCAGAGATTGAATACCACCAGGTCTTAGTCTCTCTTCTTTTCTCCTCCTCTTCCTTCTCCCCCCACCCCCCTCCTCCTCCTTCTCTTCCTTCTCTCTTCCCCTTGCCCTTTCCCTTCTCCCTTTTCCTCTCTTTTCTCACCCCCGCTTAGTTAGTGTCCATGTACTGTGCGATGAGGCAGTCTACACTAATGCCACTGATTGGTCCATCCCAGTCACTTGACATAAGCGCAGTCAACCAATCTGGAGGCTAGCTGAGGGCTACAACTTGGTTTGCCTTGAAAAGATGAGCTGGGACAAATAAATTTCCTAGCTCTGAAAACATGAGCCGAGAGACACAGAGAGAAGTTGACAGTTTTGGGGAAGTGAGAGAAATACTTTTATAGAATTGAGGTCTGGAATGGCCATAATGGATTGGATAACCATAGGTTTCAGTTTGTCCTAAAGAATATCAACTATCCCAGTATAATTACTGGTATCTCCTTGAACTTTCATTAAGTTTCTATTTGGGTGAAAGTTATCAGATCACCCTAATTTTGGACCATAATGGGATGTGGAATGGGAGAAGGGAAGGGAGAAGAGGGGACTGGGGTCAGGCCTTGATGAGCTTTGTGAGTTAGGCTAAAGAGTCTTTATTTAATGGTAAAGGCAAATGAGATTTTAAACATGGGAAGTACAAGATCAGATTTAGCTTTTAAAAAGATCACTCTGATATAATGCAGATAGCAGATGAGAGATAGGATGTAGGATAGTTAAAAAGATCAGATGGGAGGCTGGCTAAGCAATCTGGGCAAGAGATAAGGTGGCCTGATTAAACAGTGACTGCAGAGATGAGAAAAGCAGATATGTTCTAGGACTATCCAGGAGGAAGATTTGAAAGTTTTTTTTTAAAGACTGATTAAATGGAAGGAGTGAGAAAGAAAAATGTATTAAGTTTGAATAATGATGCTTTTCACCACGAAGGTGTTGCTGGTGGCAGAAAGATAGTAAATATAGCTTTGAACACATTGGTTTTGAAGTTTATCAAGAGTAGCAACTGAGTGATTAGTGATTGAATAGGGAGAGTGGCCTGGGCTAGAGATGCTGAGTGGGGAGTGGTGGCTGTGGAGGTAGCTTCATTCATGGGAGTGGGAAGATCACACAAAAAGGATGGTAAACTGAGGAGGAGAAAGAGTGGAAAATATGAGAGCTGAGAATAACACTCAAGTTCTCTGTGCCTTTGTGTTTCATATTCCACCTTGCATTCTGGTTATATTTCATCTTATCACTCCCACAGACTGTAATCTGAAGCTTGGTACTCTTGTGAACATTGACCAATAATCACAGCGCTTTTGTGTAGCAGACAGTTAATGTGTATTTGGAAATTTTTAAAAAACCCATGAGACTAAGTACCATATCATTGATACCCTTAGAAAAGCATGTCCATGTGATGAGTTGAGAAAGATGCCAGACTCTAGTGGTCTGGCATCCCATGGAATAGGGGATGAAAGTAAAATGAATCAGAAACTCCAGCTGCAAACTGGGCTCCCTCACTTTCCATGGTCCCATCCTGCTCTAAGATCCTCCAGCCTTCGGTTGCAGTCCTCACTTTGAAGGCAGTATTATTTTTAATTATTATTGACAAAAAGCCTTGAGATACCCAGTCATTTGGAAAGGAAAAGTGTAAATGGGAATCAGAATGTCTGGGTTCCCCTACTCCCCCAAATCCAATGCCCCCAGAAGAACGACAGCACCAGGATGTAATGGGAAGTGTGCTGTATTTGACTCCCAGTTTTGCACTTGGGAAGGGTTGCTTAGAATAATGGGAAGAGTTGTGGAATTCTAAATCTGTTCAACCTGTTAAACTGTAAAATTTTCAACATCTCTGAATCTTCATTTACTCATTATTAAGGTGACTGTCTTTTCATTTGCATAGCTGATCCATAGTAGGTGGAAACTGAAACTCACAGAGTCATTTGGCTAAGTTATGGAATTGGAATTCCAACCCAGGGTTCATCAATTTTGTTGCCTTTGAACTTTCAAGGGTACTTTGCTGCCTGGCATATGGATAACTTATAGATACCCTCATTTTTTTTTAATTTTTAGAATGAAACAAAACATACATTACTAGATAAATACCTAGATCAAGAATATGCAAAGTTCCCTTCCCTAGCCCCATTTTTCTTGGGACCTAGGAAACCTCTATGTTACTGCTGAGGGTTCTCATCTATAAATAGGTGGGAAATTATATGACCTACTGCACAAGCCAATTGTGAGGATTAGACTACTTAATATTGACAACAATACCCATTAAAGTGTTCATATCATAAGTGCTCATTAAGTGGTAACTAAAGCTGATTCTGACTTTGAGATTTGGGGTTAACTCTTTTAACAAGCTTTGCTGATAATGACAATAATTGGGTATAGTTGTAGTAAAAGCAGCATTAACTAACATTTGTAGAACACTAGGAATTCTTCAAGAGCCCAAAAAATGACTCTCATTTAAATAATCAAATTTAAATTCACAACAACCTCTTAAACAGATGTTATTATTTATTCCTATTTTTACAGATTAAGATAGCAAGGCATAAAGAAAGAAGATAACTCACTTGCCCAAAGTCATTTAGCCAGTACATGATAGAACCAGGACTGAATCCAGGACTCAGGGTATCAGTGCAGCCTCCACTCCACTGGATGACAACACATGAATTCTAAGGTTTGGTGGAAATTTATTTCTATGAGGAGTCTTGTGAGCTAAAAAGGAATTATGAAGGCCTCTTTCAGGAAGCACATAACTGCAGAATAGTCAGAGCCAAATGGCTCCCTGGCTCTGATTCTCAGTGTTGACTCTGGGCTTCAAGGACAGTGCTAGCAGCTGAGACAGAGGTGAGATTGTCACCAAGCCATTGTCTCTCCATGGGTCTCCAGCCTCAGCCTGTGCCTCCATAGTCCCCTGGCCAGTCAGTCTCCATCTGAAGATCTCACCAACCTTAGTAAGGTCATTGGGATGGAGAGAGAAAGAGAGAGATGGGCTAAAGGCTGGTGAATCCCACACAATGAGAAGGGAGAGAAGTGGAGCATGGAGACCTGTTGAGGGGGCTAGCAGGGAGACCACTAGTTCACTCATCTGTATGCTTCAGGGATGAGGGCTGCTACAGAGGGCAGAGTCATTTGAATATGGGCAGTGAAACAAATCTCATGGACACAAGTTCTGGGGGCTCTGATCCCATTTTCTGCTTGTCCTTGTCCTCTGCATCAATAATAGGATCTCTCTCTCTCTCTCTCTCTCTCTCTCTCTCTCTCTCTCTCTCTCT